>BMAC01000602.1:122072-173322 GCA_014905375.1 Phtheirospermum japonicum | reverse complement strand
AAATATATAATTTTATAATATAATATATACGAGTGACACTTTTTATGCAAAAGTAATAATATTATTAAAACATTGACAGTTTTAAGGGAAAAGTGAATCCGTCACACGAAATCAGTTTCGTGTGACGGTTACATACAAGTGTTTGTCTTTTTTCGCTACTAGCTTATCGGAAAAAAAAAATCCATTTTTATTCTTTCATGTTATAATAAATATTTAATTTTATAACTAAAATATTAGGTCATATTTTACGGAAATATTGTTAATATCTAATAGTAATAACGCAAATAAAAATATAACCAAAACTACAAAAAAATCTAACATTTCATAAGAAATCCATGCTTGAGTGAATCTATGATGAATTGCCTATGGGAGTAGAATTCACCTCTTCAGCCATGTTCGCACAAAATTGTGTAGCAGTCATACTCATAAAAGCCGGTAAGAAGTTTGTTGCAACGACAACGAAAGGAGTAGAAGACCCTTATTTTATCGTCTTGATTTTGTCCAATAAATCTTGGGTATGTCGGTAGACAATAAGTTTACGAAACAATGGGGTACGATGTTGATGTTGACTACCGATATCTGAATCATCCACAATAATTTCATTTTTAAGTGTAGTACTATCATGTGACTTATTGTGCATTGTACCTTGCGAAGACGCCATTTTGAATAGCCCACATGTTTATCTTTATCCACGTCGGAAATATTGTTAATAGACATAAGTAAAATTTTATATATTATTATAATTATTTTTCTTATTATTTTTCATATATTTCCTTATTTTCATAAGAATTATTTTAGGAAGTCTATATTTTTGCCTTTTATTTTATATTATTTTTATGTATAATATTTTTATATTTTTCTATCATATTGCCTTTTAAATCAGCCTAACTGAAGTGATCTCAAATGCACTACAATTTTACAAATGTTTAAGGATCATCTGTAAGAGAATGGGGCCAATCATAGTGAGGTAGGTGACTCAAGTATAATCTCTCAAGGAAGACTAATCAGAAGTGATTTTTGTGTTTGAATAACGAAAGAGAAAATAAAGAAAGGACTATCCTAAACACATGATCAATTTTTGGGTTTTGAATTTCTATCAACTATGACGATAATTTAATGACGAGAAATAAAATCAAAAACTTTGAAAAGACTAATCAAATGGGGGTCTATGGTTCTAAGCTCATATCCACGACCAATTAATATTTATCAAACACTTAATCTACAAATCGAGGTTGTCAGTCCCAACTCTTAATTAAACACTCGATTATTACTAATTAATAGTTCTAAACTCATTTAGACCTTAGATTCATAAATTCTAATCTAGACTCATCAAGAAATACAATAACATAATTTAGTAGCAAACATAAACATAATTAATTAAATAGGAATATCCATAATCAAGCTAGTAAAATCACAATACCGATTCGATCCGAGAACTTATAAATCAAGCATAAATTAAATAAAACAAGGTATGGAGGAAAAATAACATAAAAACTACAACTAGGAAGTTAAAGTGCTATTACGAGACTTGGAAATATTCTAACAAGAACCTACACTACATTATCAAACAAGTAAAAGGAAATGACTAGTTTGGCAAAACACATCTACCTTTGACTACCATCTTTCTACACTATGCTAAAAGAAGAAACAAGCTTGAAAAGAACAGAGAAGACAACAATGAAGGAAAATGCAAGATTCATGAACAATACAAATAAGTTTAAACATCTAAACTAACAAATTACTTCAAACATTCATAGAAATTACATGGAAAATGCAATAGAACAATAATTGGAAATTACCCTAAGTACAAATCTTCAAATCTTGAAATCCAAAAGAGAGAATGCTTCACCACAATACATTAAGATACTCAAAACTACAAACTAAGCTAATCTAAGAGTTAAGCTAAAATAATACTAGCTAAACTAACTAAAGTTCTAAGGTGGTTTATGCTTGAAGGAACAAAAGGGTTAAAAGAGGATAAGGTATAAATTTGGGCTCTCAAGCTCTAAGGGATTCAAAAGGCTTTTTTCAAATGCAGTTGGGTATTGAGTGTAAATATGGGAAACTGGGGGCAAAAGGGTAATTTTGCCCAAAAATGAACAAAAATAGCCTTCCTTCAATTGACCGTCAATTGACGGTGTCTCTGACATGATGATGTGTTGATCGACGTAAGCTTTCGATGCTGGGAAAATGGTCATGTGTTGATGACGCGTTGATCGGGCGTCTATCGACGGTGGTGTGATAATGTCGGCCAATCAGTCGACTCTGTGCGGTCGATGCAGGCAAGAATGGCGCGTCGATTGGCCGTTGATCGATGGCTGTGTTTCATAGGCTCAGGTCGTTTTTTCATCAAATCAAGCCCATTTTGATTCTCAGGAATGTGCTTGGGCTCGCTCGACTATTCTAAAACCAAGAAAATCAAAATAACATGAAAAATCAACACAAAAAACAAGAAAAATACAAAAAATACTAAAAAGACGATAGAAGTTATGAAAGATGTAAAACAAGGAAAAACGAGACAAAATACGACTTCATCCCAACTAAAGCACACAAAACAAAATACAAAAATATACGAGAAAACACACATAAATATGTACAAATCACTGACCGATCTAACCCTTCATACTCATCCATTAAATTTCATGCTAAAACAACCAACATTTCTTTTCTACCTAGAAGTCATACTAAAAATATAAGTTTTTTTACTTTTAACATTTGATTGCAATATCGTACTATATAATATGAAACTCTAGGTGGCAATATGAATTTTATACTAATTCTATCAAACTTCTTGCTAAACCAAAAAAATTACAAAATCAATGAAATTTCATACTACGCCTATCAAGTATCATACTAACTTTATTAAAATTTCATATTAACTCAATTAAATTCTATTTTAATCTTACTAGATCTTGTACTATCCTAATTAAATTTCAATAAAAACAACCGAACTCCAGTGCAGTTTGCAATAAAATTACTGTTAAACATAGAAAGAATGAAACTAAACATGCTCTTGCATCTAAAAAGAACTATAAAATATGCTAAAAAGAAAAACACTATGATACGACATCAAATATCCACATCGGCTATATACAGGTATTTATGGTAATTTGGGGAAGCGACCTAATTTCTCGGAAGGAGTATTCTTTCTGGGGGCTGAGTGAGTTGTTTTAAGAAGTAGTGACCTGAGGTATGGGAGTGGCGAGCTCTTATACGGGGTAGTGAGCTCCTATGGTATGGGTCTTATTATACCAACTCAGTGCTGAGTGGTAGCTCGGCGTTGAGTGTTGGGCTTTATGGTTTTGGGCCTTAACGGGCTGATATGGGTTGTTTTTGTGGGGTCCCGGCGGACTATATCATGGAAAGAATCACAGGCCTAGGCCTATTCTGGTAATCTATTACTTATGGGAATTTAGCATACATGAGGAATCTTAATTCTAAGTCGGTTGTGGTATTTATGGTATTATAGTGGGAGAAGGGAACCCTATCTTGGGGAATACTTCTCTTATATATAAAAAGAAGACTCAGTCCTCACTTTTCTCTCTAATTTGATTTGATATTCTACGTATTTTGAGCTCTCGAATCTCTCTCGCACTCGCTAACTTAAGCATCGGAGGGCCTACGCTGGGGCCGTCCACCGCCTTGGCTTAGGTTTTATTTTGCATGATCGATCAGGTCTCCAAGAGGCTCTTGGAGATCAATTAGGTCGCTGTGACGTTATTTGAAGCTATTTAGGTTGCCGATATTCATATTTAAGGCCAGTATTCACTTTTCTTGAAGCACTAATCTTTTTGGTCGTATCAAGTTGCGTCGTCTGTGGAAAGAGGGACAACGAGTCCTTGAGCAAAAGACGTGAGAATATCACAAAAGCATTATGAAAGGAAGGACTACGCCACCTAGAGTCATGGATTTTGGTCCTGGATCAAGCAAGGCTAAGGGAACAAACAAAAATGCAGACAAAGACGGACCGATAAAGGAGGGCCCGATACCTCCTCTAGAAGAATCGCCGGTTCAGAATCCCGTCGTCACACAACCACCTTCGCCGAGAAAATCAAAGATGAACAAGCCAGGAGAAGAACCTCTGAAAGTGACCTCGGAGGTTACCGGGCAAAAGGTTTTTTGTATAGGGATGAATGAATGTATGGAGTTGCCAAAGGAAAAATATTGTCACGTTAATAAAGGGTTCCTGAAAGAGTTAATGGGATTCATACCTCTAGAAAAGCAAGAGCTTGATAAATTCCAGGCGGGTGGACTTGATACAAGCGATAAAGGGAGGGGGAAGGCTGATGTGAAGAATGACAAATACACACCGAAACAAATTAAAACGGAGCAAGAGAAAATTAGGGTATCTTCATCGCGGGAGCCATCCCGCAAAACGTTAAAAAACTCAAGCAAACGTAGATATACAGAGTCCTCCACATCATCCTCGGAGGATGACTATTCTAAGGATCGCTTGTGCATGGATAAGGGGTTGCATGGGCAAACTTATAAGCCAAGGAAGAAGAAGAAGTTGGGATCAGGGCGCAAATCTTACAAACGTCGAGGCCAAAAGTATGATACGCAAACTGACTGATGCGACCAAAAAGATTGGTGCTTCAAGAAAAGTGAATACTGTCCTAAATCTGAAATCAGCGAACTAAGCTTTAAATAACGTCACAGCGACCTAATTGATCACCAAGAGCCTCCTAGCAACCTGATTGATCCTTCAAAATAAAACCTAAGCCAAGGCGGTGGACGGCCCTGTCGTAGGCCCTCCAATGCTTAAGTTAGCGAGAGCGAGAGAGACTCGAGAGAACAAAATATATAGAATATCAAATCAACTTAGAGAGAAAAGTGAGGATTGAGTCCCCTTTTTATAGATAAGAGAAGTATTCCCCAAGATAGGGTTTCCCTCTCCTACTGTAATACCATAAATACCACAACCGACTTAGAATTAGGATTCCTCCTGTATGCTAAGTTCCCATAAGTAATAGATCTCTCACTAAATTACCAGAATAGGCCTGGGCCTGTAATTCTTTCCATGATATAGTCCGCCGGGACCCCACAAAAATAACCCATATCATCCCATTAAGGCCCAAAACCATAAAGCCCAACACTCAACGCCGAGCTACCACCTAGCACCGAGCTGGTATAATGAGACCCATACCATAGGAGCTCACTATCTCGTATAAGAGATCGCCACTCCCATACCTCAGGTCGCTACTCCTTAAAACAGCTCACTCAACCCCCAGAAAGAATGCTCCTTCCGAGAAATGAGGTCGCTTTCCCAAATTACTATAAATACCTACATATAACCGATGTGGACATTTGAGGTCGTATCACTGACGATGATTAAAGTGAGGAATTATTCAAGGATTATGAACCCTGTAAACAATCTTATAAACACCGAGGTCGGCGCCAGAGCAAGAGGGAAGATGGTGAAGTGGGACCAATAATTAAAGCATTCAGAGATATGCAAGAAGCTCTCTTAGATTTACAAAGGCAGATGGCTGGAACTAGACTGGATGAAGAGAAAGGGCATCCTTTCTCAGAAGATATATTACAAGTTGAGCTACCTAAGGGGTACAAGACATTGGAGTTTCAATATCATGGATCGACAGTCCCCACTCGGCACATGCAACTTTTTGAGAATGAGGCTATCCAACATTAATATACGGATGTTGTGGCATGCCGAGCTTTCTTATACACTTTAAGGGAAATACAAAAGATTGGTTCCATTAGTTAGCACCAGGGAGGATCACCAACTTTCAGTATTAAAAGCGGCTTTTTGAAGCAGTTTTCCAGCATTAAACATCACACAAAAATGGCACAGTCCCTTTTTATAATGGTATAACGACCAGAGGAGAGATTAATACAATACATTAATCGGTTCACTAATGACACACTAGAGGTACCTACAACTATGGATGAAATGAAACTGGGGCATTATATCAAGGATTAAGGAGAGAGGATCTGCGCAAATCTCTGCTAAAAAAGTTGCACGAACATATGATAAGGTTCTGGAACAATGTAATAAATATATACAGATGGAGAGAGATGAAGAGGAACATCATTTACAATTTGGTATAAAGGACGTGGAGACCGAAAAAAGTATTTCTAAGAGGACAAAGCTCATGAAGGAGCCGCGACGAGTTATTCGCGGGCTCTTGACTACCGGCACAAGCGGGAGGATGGCGCCTAAGCTGGGTATGAGAGATTGGAGGGATGAAGATTTCACACCTTTGGCATAACCACAAGAAAAGGTGTTTACTATCATGGAATGTTTGATACCCAATGACATAAAGTGTCCAGAGACCCACACACCGATTCCTACTAATCCCAGGTCAGAATTCTTTTGTTTGTTTCATAATAACTATGGTCATTCCACAGAGAAGTGCAGACATCTTCGGGAGGAAATCGAGAGGCTTATCAAAGCTGGACATTTAAAAGAGGTCGTATACAGAGGTAAGGAACCATGTGAGCCAAGACAAACATTACCCCTACCACCCCCAGGGGTCCACCTCAAAACAAGGTCGAGATACAGGTACGGCAGGGAGGTCAAAAATAGAATGAGAAGAGGAAAGAGGTGGGAAATAAAGGAAGGATAAATATGATCTCAGGGGGACTAACGGATGGTGATACGAACAACGCACGGAAAAAACATGCCAAGTCAGCTCGACCTGGATAATGGGAGGTCGCTTTCATAAGTAGGCGACCTCAAATGTCAGAACCTATCATCTCTTTTGGTCCTGATGAACGACACTGCATGAAGATCACAATGACGCACTGGTAATTAAAGTTGAAATAGCAGGATATGAGGTGGGAAGAATATTTTTGGACAATGGGAGTTCTATTAACATAATATACTCAGATTGGATATGAAGGTGTGACTTGTGAATACACCCATCTACGCTTTCAATGGAGCACAAGCTATTACGAAAGGGGAGTTGACACTTTCAGTAATATTGGGCAGGGGCGAGTTGCAAGTAAAGAAGGACTTGAGGTTTTTAAGTGTTCATGGGAGGTCGGCATATAATGCGATACTAGGGTGACATGCTCTTAATGCATTCCAGGTGATAACCTCTGCATATCATATGAGCATAAAATATCCTGTGGGAGATAAAGTAGGGGAGGTCGTGTCCGAACAGCAGGTCGCCAGATCATGCTATCAGATGACGGTCAGGAAGGGTTTGAGTGAAAATAAGCAAGAAAGGATGGGATATATGCAGTAGGGAGTGCTTAGCTCCAAGAAGAGAAAAGAATAGGAGAACTCTGTTCGCCCGCATGAAGAATTGATGGAGATCTCGCTGGAAGAAGGTTGACCAGAATACACTATGAGGATAGGGACCCAAATGACAGAAATAATAAGGGATGAGTTCATAGCGTTGCTGAGGGAGTTTCGAGACATCTTTGCCTTGGGGATGGAGAATTAGTAGGGGTATTCTCGGAGGTCGCTCAACATCACTTAAATGCAGATCCAGAGGTGAGGTTGGTCAAACAGAAAAGAAGACATTTCGGGGCAGAGCTGGATAAAGTAATTGAGGAAGAGGTGCAAAAGTTATTAAAAGTAGGCCATATTCGGGAAATCCAATTCCCAGAGTACTTGTCCAACATCGTGATGGTACCTAAACCAGGACAGAAGTGGAGGACGTGTGTAGATTTTCATGACCTAAATAAAGCATGTCCGAAAGATCATTACCACTGCCACAAATTGATCAACTGGTGGATTTGACCTCTGGATGCGAGCTGTTGAGCATGATGGATGCTGCACAGGGATACCATCAAAATACCATTAGGAAAGGAAGACCAACCTAAGGTGAGTTTTGTCACCTTGACAAGAACTTACTGCTTTGTGTCTATGCCGTTTGGCTTGAAGAATGCGGGCGCGACCTACCAATGATTAGTTGACAAGATGTTCAAGGACCTGTTGGGGTCCACCATGGAATTTTATGTGGATAACATGTTGGTGAAGAGCAGGAAAGCAGATTCTCATCTGGAGGACCTAAGAAAAGCTTTTGCCATACTTAGGCAATATAAGATGAAACTCAATCCAAAGAAGTGTGCATTTGTTGTGCGATTTGGGAAGTTTTTGGGTTACATGGTAACTGAGAGAGGTATCGAGGTAAATCCAGAGAAGGTGCGAGCTGTTTTGGAGATGCCACATCCCCGGACGGTATGTGAAGTTCAGGTATTAACAGGTCGGATTGCAGGCCTTAACCATTTTATTTCCAGGTCGGCCGAGAAAGGTGTGCCTTTCTTTAGAGCGCTTAGAAAGGGATCCAAGTTTGAGTGGAAAAAGGAGGCTGCGGAAGCTTTTGGAAATCTTTAAAAATACTTAGCGAAAATACCACTATTAACTAAGCTAATACCAGGAGAAGACCTAATTTTGTACATATCTATTGGAGAGGCCATGGTAAGTTCGGTGCTCATCAGGGAAGAAGAAGGCGTGCGGAAGCCTATTTATTACATTAGCAGGATGCTGAGGGGAGCCGAGCTAAATTATTCCGACCTGGAGAAAGGGGTTTTTGTGCTGATCTATACGGCAAGGAAGTTGCGGCCCTATTTTCTGGGCCATAAGGTGAAGGTACGCACGAAACTAGCTCTCAAGAAAGTTTTGAGTAATCCAAATGTTTCAAGAAGACTGGTGAAGTGGGTTGTAGATTTGAGTGAATATGATGTGGTATATGAGTCTCGAACAGCTATCAAAGCACAAGTTTTGGCAGATTTTTTTACAAGAGATGGTGCGTACACCTGAATCAGAAGGAGAACAAAACACGTGGCTTTTACATACAGATGAATCAACCATGGCAACAGGAGCTGGGCTCGGTATTGTGTTGATCAGGATGGAGGGGGAGAATTTTGATTTTGCGATCAAATTAGGGTTCAAGGTGTCAAATAATAAAGCTGAGTATGAAGCATTGTTGAAAGGTATCAAAATGGCAAGTGACCTGGGAGCAAGGAAGGTTAAAGCTTATACATATTTCCAACTTGTAGCCCGTTAGTTCGACGGATCTTTTGAAGCAAGGGCAGAGCATTTGTTGGAATATTTAAAACAACTACAATAGGAAGTTGTGTAGTTCGAGGAGTTTAAGCTAGAACATTTACCACAGGCTGACAATACTCGGGCGGACAAACTCGCTCGAATGGCCGAGGCACTGGGTAACTGTGATACAAGAAAGATTACTTTGATGGAGTTAGGTCGTAGTAGTGTGAATAAAGGAGTGGAGATGATGGAAATTGAAATAAAGGAGGATTGGCATACACCAATTTGGGAGGCTCTTGATAAAGCGAAGGCCGGTGAGGTACGGTTATCCACTAAGGAGGCTAGGATAGCAGCTCGATTCTGTTTAATGAATGGAGACTTGTACAAGAGGCGGCGCTTTGGTCCATACTTGAAGTGTTTTGCCAAGGAAGAGGGGCTGGAGATTCTACGGGAAATACATGAAGGTTACTGTGGTGATCATGCGAAAGGAAGAGCGTTGGTTGGGATAACATTACAAGCTGGTTTCATTTGGCCGAGAATGAAGGGTATGGCAAGCGACCTAGTCAAGACTTGCCAGAGATGTCAGATGCATGCACCAGCACCGGTCATTCATGTACCGACGGAAGATATGATGGTGATGATCTCACCTTGTCCTTTTACGCAGTGGGGGATTGATATTGTGGGACCTTTTCCAAAGACACCTGGCAACAAACAATATTTAGTGGTTGCAGAAGATTATTTCACAAAATGGGTGGAGGCAGAAGCAGTGATGGACATAAGCGAGCAGGATATAATGGATTTTATTTTTAACAATATTTTTTGCAGGTATGGTGTTCCACGGGTGCTAGTCTCGGACAATGGAACCCAATTCAATGGGAAGAAAATTCAAGACTGGTCTAAGGAGATGGGGATGAAGTAGCGATTCGCTTCTGTGGCACATCCCCAGGCTAATAGACAGGTCGAGGTTACCAATCACATTATTATACAATGAATTAAGCTACGACTGGAAAAAGCGGGAGGACTTTGACATGAAGAGCTCAAGTTGATTTATGGGCTTTGTTTTGCATGTAATTGTGGTATTTCTCTCGTATTTCTAATTAGGGTTTTATGTTGATTTTAGTAGTTTTTAGTCGAATTTCGTTAGGTTTTTCGTTTGTCCTTCTTGTTTTGTTGGTTTTCTTGCTTCTTGTTAATTTTATTTTTAATTGGGTTAAATGGCTTCAATTAATTAGAGGTTTGGGGTAATTCTTGGGTTTTTGATATTTGAAATTCTCACTTAATAGGTGGCTAAGTGATTGAAATTCAAGCTAAGGCATGGAGGCCAAAAATCCAAGCCTAGACTTTCCTAGTTGCATGCCCAAAATTGTGCCAAGAGCAAGCTTTAAGTGGCAAACATTCTGGAATGGTGGCCTAGACCAGCCCAGCCTCGCCCAAGTGCTCGCCGCGCGGCACCTTGCCTCGCCATCCAGTGCCCGAGTGCTCGCCCAGTGGCGCTCGGCGCCCACGCCGAGAATCACGCCCAACATCTCGCGCAAAGTGGCGCCCAACTTCGCCTAGCGTCGCCTAGCCCAACGCCTGCGCGACATCGAGAATCATGCTCAACGTCTCGCCCAAAGCGGCGCCCTGCCTCGCCGAGCTTCGCCTAGTCCAGGCCGCCTGCGCGGCGCCGAGATTTTTGCCCAAGATGCCGCCCAGAACCGTGCCTTGCCACGCCCGTCTCCACGCCCAGAACCGCGCCTTTCCACGCCCAGCTTGATGCCCGTTTTCACCACCCGGGTTTGCCCAAAAATAAAAAATGATAATAATAATAGGGGGGGGGGGGGGGGGGGGCGGACACCGTAACTGCATAACCAAGAAGTGAAAAATAACTACAATTCCTCACACCCATCTTTCAAATTCTTCACAACCTTCTTTCAAATTCTTCACAACCCAACTTCAAATTTCTTCACAAACACACACTTTCAACCTCCTCATTCATTTAAATTCTTGTTTTGCATGGGTTGGTAAGTTTTCATTACCCAATTGCTCTTACTCCCTTATATTCTTGCCACACACACGACATGTTCGACACAATGCCTAATTGAGTACTCTTCATCTCTTTATTCAAATTTTGGCTCGAACCATTCACAAATATAGACATAAACATCTAGGAGAGTGAACTTTTTTTATTGGCGAACTCAAAATTCGACTCTTCTTCCTATTTGTGTTCTTAATCCAAACGCAAGTCTCCACACAGAAATTCCCATTTTCTCCACCAAAAATCCAATACAATGCCTCCAAAAGCATCCAAAAGAGGGAGTAAGAGAGCTCATACCTCTTCAATTGTGCCTCGTGACACCACCACCTTAGAAGAGAGCTCTAAGTTCGAGACATTTTCAAACCGTCCCATTGCCGAGCCCCGAGTGTTTGTATTGAAAGAAATCGGTTGACGCAGCCGTGCTAAGGATGATTAAGCTGTTTGGATGCGACCGGTTGGCGAGTTTGCACGGGACGTGTTATCGGGAGATGGTCGTCGAGTTCTATGCCACTTTTGAAAAAGGGGATTCCACGTTCACATGTAGACTTGCCGGGAAGGAGATTGTGGTGGACGAGAATGTTCTTGCCCAAGCCGTAGGGTTAGAGTTCGGCGGAGAGAAGGTCCATTTGGGAGCGAGTTTTACCGAGCGTGACCTCAATAAGTTTTGGAAAACCATCTCGAAGGCCAACGCGGATGAAGACGACAAGAGAGCGGTGGCATTGGATATAGAAGAGGACTCTTATTTCTATATGCATAGGTTCATAGCTCACGTAATTCTCGGGAAGCAAGAAGCGAACAAGATTACTCAAACGGGGTTGGGTATGCTATGGTGTGCACACAACGGAGTACGCCCTTGCATTCCTTCGATCATCATCTCCATGATTGAATATAAAGTCGCCAACTCTACGAAGAAATTGGGATTCGGGACCATTGTCACCGCATTAGCCTTGCACGCGGGGGTGGAAGTGAGGAATTTGAGGTACTCTCCTCTTCAGATTCGAAAAATCAACCTTATCCCTCGTGATGCGAAGGCGCTACCACCGAAGAAGATAAAAGTTGGAAGAACCCCATCTCAATTCGAGGGACCCTCCCATAACACCGCCAAGGATTCCCCCACGGCCCCCAATACCCCTTTGGTCGGATTCACAGGGGTCTATCGAGAAGTTATAGAGTTGAGGGCGGTAAACAATCGGCGGGATGAAGAGAATCAAGCACTCCATAATACGATCATTGATCGTCTCGATCGAAACTTTGAAGCCATGAAAATAAAGAGCGACAAGATCGTTATCAGAATGAAAGTCTCAAAGAATACAAGTCCTTGAGGAAGTTGCTCTCGGCTCTTATGTGTATGAAAAAGGATGCGGTTGATCTTGATGAGGAATCGGAGGACGAGGATCGAGCCATCGGGAGATGGGTTGGTGATTTGCACCAAAACGAGGGGGTCAAGATGGAGCATGAGAACGTGAACAAGGTGGAGATCATTGGGGGATAAGGGCATGAAAGCGGGCCGGTGGCGAACCAAGAAGATAATGCACGGGGCAAAGAGATTGTGGTCTTCACGAGAAGAAAGAATCGTCTGAACGTTGAAGTTGAGATAAGAGGGAGCGAGGAACTAAATGAGGATGACGATATCGAAGATGACAATGATGATGCTCAAGAAGCGAAGAATACGAGGGCGATGATGATTCAATCCGAGAGCGAAGAGGATGATGATTATTTCATCCTTAGTCGTTCATCATGTGCGAAAGATGATGAGTTCATTGCTCCTATTCATTGGTATGGCATGGAGGACGTCAATTCGGAGAGTGACAAGTAGGCAATGCAGAGAAGAAGCGAAGAGCACGACCCTTTTCAATCTCTTAAAACTCTCTTAATCTATTAGTTTTATTTGGTTATGTAAGTTATGTTTGTTATTTGGTACTTTTGGAATGTTTGGAGACGTCCAGACGTTTATTTTATGTCTTTAGGTTTCTTAGCTTTGTTATTTGGCCTTGGATCACTTATCTATCTTGTTTATGTTTTCGTGTGACTATTTTTGTGTTATTACGTTTATTTTATTTTATTTTCTCGTTTATAACATTTTGTTTTCCGACTCCAAATATGATTGTTTTGTCAAGATAATAGCGTACATAAAGCCGGGAGGCTCAAATCATCTTTGGATTATCGCTCGGGTTATTTGGTTGCTTAAGTGGACCCCACCGAGCTCAACCCAAACTCGCTCAGTTCGGGAAGCTTCTATCTCACTCTCTTTTTACTTGTTTTTCATTAAATTGCAATGAGGCATTGCACGGTTTAAGTGGTGTGGGTAAGTGGTTGTGGTACAAGCGTCACAAAGCATGAATTGTCTTTCTTAACTCGAGCCTTGGTGAAGTGACGCATTCTTGGCGAAGTGACGCTTACTAATTGCACATTTATATGGTTGAGTCATTTTTTTTTTTGTGTTTTTGTGTTTTTATTACATTGTTGAACAATCACCACTTGCTTGGAAGTTTGAATAGTTTACTTGTCGGGTTTTTRCATGTTTATGCCCTCTTGTGTAAGGAGTTGAATTTTTGTGCTTCGTCCAAAACCCCCTATATATATAAATAATCAACATTTTCTCGTGAAAAGATTGCAAAGCTCTAAAAKCTCTTTTGATTTTGTTTCCAAAACCCGATGCAAACTAGTGAGTAGCCTTGTGTGAATTATCGGTTTTKCTTGCATTTTTATGGAAATTGCATTGAGGAGATTTGATTTTGCTCGTACATGATTGAATTCAAAAATGACCTCGAGGCACATATATCACCCTTGTTCCGGCCATATCCATACATTTAACTTACTTTAAAAATCCCAAATGAGCCCCCTTGAGCCTATGTCCCGTTTCTTGTTAGCCGAGCTCGATTTGAGCTCTTATATCTTCATAAATTTTAAGGTAAGAGTGTATGATTAGTTGACAAGAAATGTGATGGAAATCGATTGTGGGTTTCGGGTTTTGAGTTGCTTATACAAAAAAAAAAAGAAAAAAAAAGGTGAAGTAGAATAATACTCCAACACAAATCATGAAAAGTGATAAAGCGTGCGTTCAAATGAAAAGCCTAATTCAAAAAGGCTAAGTTTAGTAAAAAGAAGCAAATTCAAAAAAGCTTCTAAGTGTTATGAAATAAAGTCAGAAAAGTGTGTGAGTATATGAAAGGGTTTCGAATGAGAGTTTGGTGAATTTGGAAGGGTGAGGCGATCATAAGCTTCGGGTTTTAGAAATTAAGATTTTGTGTGTTGTTGATCGCGTTTGATTGTGTTAGCCACTATATCCAAATAATCCATACCTTACCAAAGAGCCAACATTACAACCCATAATATAGACCTCTTTCGATTCTTATTTGGTCATGAACTATGAGCAATTTTGAGCATCCGATTTGAGAAATCTTGACAAGGTCCATGTATTGACCGGCTTGAGCGTAACCACGTCCTATATACTAAACACTTGAGCGAATTGAGAGAACACCCTTAAAATTTCCTTTGAGAGGAAGCCATCGATTTGGATATCATTTGAGAAAGAGTAATATGAGCAATGCTTGACGATAAGGAGTTTATGTTGATACTTTCATCATATTAATAAGGATAAGCACAAGGATTTTCCTTTTTGCACAATGTTCATTGCATGTACAATCTCGATTCTTTTCGTTGTTCGAGGACGAACGAACCGATAAGTGTGGGGTGGTTGGTTTGCATGTAATTGTGGTATTTTTCTCATATTTTTAATTAGGGTTTTATGTTGATTTTAGTAGTTTTAGTCGAGTTTCGTTAGGTTTTTCATTTGTTCTTCTTGTTTTGTTGTTTTTCTTGCTTGTTAATTTTATTTTAAATTGGGTTAAATGGATTCAATTAATTGGAGGTTTGGGGTAATTTTGGGTTTTTTATATTTAAAATTCTCACTTAATAGGTGGCTAAGTGATTGAAATTCAAGCTAAGGAATGGAGGCAAAAAATCCAAGCCTAGCCTTGCCTAGTTGCATGCCCAAAATTGTGCCAAGAGCAAGCTTTAAGTGGCAAACATTCTGGAATGGTGGCCTAGCCAAGCCCAGCAGCGCCCAAGTGCTCGCCGCGTGGCGCCCTGCCTCGCCATCCAGCGCCCGAGTGCTCGCCCAGCGGCACCCAGCGCCCACGCCGAGAATCACGCCCAACATCTCGCGCAAAGCGGCTCCCAACTTCGCCTAGCTTTGCCTATCCCAGTGCCTTCGCGATGTCGAGAATAACGCCCAACGTCTCGCCCAAAGCGGGCCCCTGCCTCGCCAAGCTTCACCTAGTCCAGGTCGCCTGCGCGTCGCCGAGATCTTTGCCCAAGATGCCGCCCAAAGCCAAGCCCAGCCTCGCCTAGCGTTGCGCCTAACGCGTCTGTGAGCCATCCAAGGATCGCCCAGGTTCGAGACGGCTCGCCCATGGTCGAACCATATTGAGCCATCTCGGTTAACACAGACCAATTTTGGTCGAAACCGGGATTTTTAAGTCTCCAAGGCTAATTTGGCCCATGTAAACCCAATTAAACCTAGTATAAATAGGACCCAACTCACTCATTTTTGTAGATATCACTCAAATTTCCCATACTCTTGCATAAGTTTTGGAATATTTTCTCTCTCTTGTTCTTAGTTTAATTTGAAGATTGCCTTGGGTTTGTAAGCTCAAGATGAATCTAAGTACTCACTTGGATTTTCACTTTGATGCAATTTAACTCGAGCTTGTTTCTTCTTCTCTTTAATTCAAGTAAGCTTTCTTTTATTTTTATGATTTGTTCTTCAATTTCATGCTTGTTCTTCAATTTTATGCATTTTGCCTTAACTCTTTGTTTTCTTGCTCGATCTTGTGAATCGTCCATGGAATCAAGATGAGCGACACGTCTAGGTCATAGATCGAGTCCTTGATCATTTTTATTTCAAGTATTTCAGTTGCTTTATGTTGATTTTTGTTTTCATGCTAAATCTTAGATATATGCCTTGTTGCTTGTTATTTTACGTAAATTATAAACTCTGACGTCAACTTTCATTGCTCTTTCTATCTATGATTTCAATTTGTGCTGATTTTTATTATCCAAGTTTTTATGTTCATGCAAGCATGGTTGTACTTTGTGAAACATTGCTTGTTGTTGCTTATTTTCATTTTTCGCTTGCAATTTCTATTCGAGGCATACGACGAGGAATCCTACCAACTTGCAATTTTATTTCCTAGTGTAGTTTAGTTAGCTTAATTGCTTTATTTTTATTTTTCTTTTCTTTTCAAAGCTTGAAACACCTTGAAACTCACAGTTGAATTGAGTTCCGATAACACCAAGCCAATAAAACCTTTAATTTCTAAAACTGCAAAAAAAAATACACTTCAGGCTTATCGAATAACCCCTCAAACTTCTACAGGTGAATCACCTTTCAGCCTGGTCTATGGTATGTAGGCTGTCATCCTGGCCGAAATAGTGGGTGTGGTGGTGGTGGAAACGATTATCGACCTTTAATGTGGAAAAAAACAAGCATCTAGCAAGGGGAGCTATTGAAACGATTGAATAAATACATGATAAGGCTGCAGCGCAGGTGGAATGATATAAACAGCAAATTCAGGAAGCTTTTAATAAATGTGTCAATTGTTGATACTTCCAGGTCGGAGACCTAGTATGGAAACGTGCTGATGCAATATACAATACCAGGAAACTGGATCAAAATTAGATAGGGCCGTTTAAAGTTATCAAGGTATTACGAGGGGGGGCATATGTGCTTGAAAATGCTCAAAGGAAAGCTTTACCCAGAAGCTGGAATATCTGTCACTTGAAAAAGTATTATGCCTAGCTCTTCAAATAACGGGTTCATACTTTTATATTATTATTTATTCTTGTTATGGGTCGATGCTTCTGTAGGTCGGTGATGGGTTTTCTTGAACCCTTGTGCGTGGGCACTTATTTATAATGAATAATGGTGATTTTGGGTCATTTTGCGACATTCCTATGGTTTTATGGTTTCTATGGATATGAGAATAAATGGTTTAGTGGAAGAGTATGTTTGACTTACATGTTCTTTCATGACCTTGAATATGTATGATTTACATATTTGAGGTCTCTTCTGAGAAAGATATGTTTCACTTACATATTTTTCTCAATCATTGTGGTTTGCGTAAGTTTATATGCTTTACTTATTTATGCGTAGGAACATATTTGACTTATATGTTCTTACTTATTCTTTGAATATGTTTGATTTACATATTCAGAGATGTTCTGGAATATGTTTGATTTACATATTTGGGGATATTCTGGGGTGACACATGTTTGACTTACATGTTTCCTCTCGGCTCTTGTGTTTAAAAGTTGCATGTAATATGTTTGGTTTTGGTTCTTCATGTCTTACTTAATCTTGTATGAATTTACTAGGTCTTGAGTGACTTGCTGTGCTTGATTTGTATACGTTCTTGGATATGTTTGATTTACATATCCTAGAAAGGAGATATGTTTGATTTACATATTTCTCTGTTAAAATATAAACATGTTTGATTTACATGTTAAGTAGACTGGATAAGGTTATGTATCATTTTGCACGATCTAGAAGTATTTGAAGTTATGGTTTTGAATATGGGAGCTTTAGTTATAGGTTGTTTTTGTCCTATTCTATAATTACTTTGGGGATTGGAAGGATTCTGGTCTTTTTCAGGTTTACTGTTATTTTGGTTTGATCTATATGGTGGAGATATGGATTGTTGTGTTATGGAAGGTGATGCATAATAAACATAAGAATGAGAGTGTTCATACATGGTTTATTAAAGTACACAAGGAAAATGGAAGTCTGAGATTACAAGGGTTAAACAGTGTTTCAATCAGGCACCAGGTCGTCAAGAGGATCCTCCAGCTCGGCACCAAGTCCAGCTCGAATAATCGCCTTGCTCTTGCAGGATACCCACCATTTGGCTGTTGGGGGATGTTTTATGTCACCTTTCCAAAAGGTGAAATGAGAGAGGTTGTTGATGATGCCATTTACATCAGGATCGAAAGAGATATTAATAGCAGCGAGTAGGGCCTTGATTCGTTCTGCAGCATGACGAACCCACTCTTTACCTCCTCTTGCCATTTTACCCAGGCAAAGAGTTGTGTCCTTGTAGGCTGTCATTAACTCATCCCTGTATGCATCCATGAATCTCTTCCCTATCTCACTCCACAGAAATGTTCGGTGACCTTCAGCAACACCTTGCTCGTGAGCTATGAGACCGACCTCATGTATCTGTTTGTCTTTCGTCTGCAACAGCTCTTCCAGTTTTTGGGTGCGATCTCTGGACTCATTGGCTAAGTGAGCTATTTTGTCCTTTCTGGTTTCCACTTGGCTCTTCAAAATGTGCAGCTCTTCTTCGCGCGCGGCCAAATTCCGACGAGCTTCATCCAACTCCCTTGTGTAAAAGAGAGTTGTTGAGTCTAATTTTCGGCTTGGGCCGATAGCTCATCGCAGGTCTTTTGAAGGTTGCTCTCTAGCGTGGAGTTTAGTAGTTGGGTGGATAGAGAGGATAACAGAGGTTTCAGCTGCATCAGATGAGATAACTGGTTATAAATTAAATATGTTATGCGTATTGGAATAAAAGGTTTTGAATGTCAGGTTACCTATGATACTACTCGCTTCTCGAGAAGGGACTCGATCTTGCTGGCACTGTCTCATTGTGCCAGACTATTTTCAAAATCTGGGGGACTTAAAGTGGATACCTCATGCATTTTTCGCAGGCGTCGGTGTTTGGGAGCTGGAGGTGTTGGATATGGAGAATTCCACTCTCTGGCTGCTTTTTTTGCCTTTTCCTTTGATCATGATAGTTTGAAGAGACATCCGATCTTTTGGGTCGTTGGGCATATCTTGACCAGTTCTGGCTGCCATGGCCCGATCCAACTCCTCATCACGTCAATAATGGGAGCTCGTGGTGCCGAGGTTATCACTGGCTTGGGTCAGTTTGGACAGTTGCTCCCTCTGAGCTAGATGAGAGGCAGTTTTCGATGAGATTATCTGCATAAAAAAAGGGATAAGTTAAATTGTTTTATTATGGACATAAGAGAAAAGGAATCTATAACCAAGGGACTTACCGAATTCAGATCTGGTTAGAGGTTGGTCATTAGGTCGCGAGTCAAGACCTACATATGAAAAGATCCTCTCCCACTTTGTGAGTTGCACCACATCGAAAGGGCGCTTACTCCATTCAGAAAGCTGATCAGAGTATTTTTTGAAGAGCATTGGGTGTGTTTTTGAAGTGGGGGGATTTTCTTGTTTTCGTGTGTGGTTTTGCAGTTCGGTATTGAATGGCCAAGGTTCGGTGTTGTGAATGAGAAAGAAATTCTTTCGCCAATTGGGCACTTTTGATAATGGGTTCACCAAGAAGCGTGGTTTTTCGAGGCGGGTAGAGAGGTAAAAGGAATTCTTTTGATATTTTATTTGAAAATAAGAATGAAAAAATCCTGGGTCGGGCTGCACATGGTAATATATGCATAAAATCACATACCCAGCTAAGAACCTAACTGAATAAGGGGTCATTTGGAGCAAGGAGACTTTATATTTATTTGCGGTATGGGTAAAAAACCAGTGAGGAGGACATCTAAGTCCGGCTCTGAGGAGCTCGTTAAAGAATACATTGTGATCAGGAGGGGGATGGTTTGGGTAGGTCTGAAGGATATTCAGAGTGACCATTTTGGTAGTTTCGGGAAGGTTGAATACTTTCTTAAACTCTTCAAGTTTTTCCCAATTAGGGAGTAACCAGTAGTTGTCTGCGACAACCCTAGTGGCTTGAGGTAAAGGAAGCAGGTCGATAACGGTAGATGGAGGTATTAAGGTTACTGGATTCTCGAGGATGTGTTCAGATTGGGAGGCTGAAGGCATATCAGGTTCAATTATGGGAATGCACTCTGGGATGTTTGCAATTTCTAGTTGGGATGAAGGAGGGTCTTTTATTATGTTCTCAATCAGGGCTCTGGCTTCAGCATAAGTCCTAGTTTGAGCTTCGAGCTCATCCCAACTAACATCACCCTCTGGTTCATCGTTTAAACCAGGTCGGGGTGCAAGGGAGTTTTCTCCTCTTACATACTAGAGGGGTTTCGATGGATTCAGTGTCAGATGAAGTGTGTGGGTTTGGAAGGATAAGGTTTTGGGGATCGGAATTTGAGGGCACTATGTTCATCATAAATCAGTTAACTGGGAGGGGAAGACATAAAATCATACTCAGCATACATAATAATTTTCAGAAATACTTAAAATGATTATCATCATGGTGAAGGATTAGGGGGACTTACTCATTATTGCGGTTGATGATTTTAAAGCTGAATGTTGATGCGCTGAAGATTTTGCAGAATTCTTGCGAGAAAGAATTTTTTGCATAGGAAAATGGTGTTCTTACTTGTGTTTTTTTGTTAAAGTGAATACAAATGGAGGTGAATGGGTGTTTTATGTTGGGCGGCGTAAAAAGCTGAAAGGACAAAAAGGGTTTTCGAAAGGCGGGAAGTTGATAGGGCCTTTATTCTGGGCCTTTCATTTTTGGGCCCACAAGATTAAATATATTACAAGGATATGAGGAAGTGACACGTGCCTGACATAGTATCAGAACGCATTTAATGATCTTAATAAAGATGTGATGGCTAGGGGTGGCGTGTTTTTTACTTCTTAATGACGCATGATTACATTCTGTTTGGTTATTGTGCAAAGGGAATGACTTTAGGTCGGTAATGGATGGTTCTTATGGGTGTGAGTTGATCGATATCCAGATCGGTAATATACATCTTGATAGGATTTATGAGCGGTCTCTTCTTCTAGAAGGTGTAATCTTCTTGGGGTGGGAGAGCTGGTTTGAGGATAACGACCTCTCGTATGAGAGTGACAAGCTCTTATGTGAGGTGGCTAGCTCTTGTCAGATAAATGGTTGTCTAACAGCTCGGCATGGAGAGCTGGGCTATTATGAGCTATGGTATGTGGCAAGTTAAAGAAATGGTTAATTAATGCTTCATGATCGAGGTCTAGTTCGGGTAAATGGTCTATGGTTTTCAGCGACGTGTCCTTTACTTCTTAAATATTCTACTTGATTTCGTGCCTCAATCAATATGACATCATTTCTCGGAAGGAGCCTTCTATCTCGGGGCCGAATGAGCTGTTTTAAGGAGTAGCGACCTGAGGTATGGGAGTGATGAGCTCTTATACGGGGTAGTGGGCTCCTATGGTATGGGTCTCATTATACCAGCTCGGTGCTGAGTGGTAGCTCGGCGTTGAGTGTTGGACTTTATGGTTTTGGGCCTTAACGGGCTGATAAGAGTTGTTTTTGTGGGGTTCCGGCAGACTATATCATGGAAAGAATTACAGGCCCAGGCCTATTCTGGTAATTTAGTGAGAGATCTATTACTTATGGGAATGATTAGCATACAGGAGGAATCCTAATTCTAAGTCGGTTGTGGTTTTTATGGTATTACAGTAGGAGAGGGGAACCCTAACTTGGGGAATACTTCTCTTATCTATAAAAATGGGACTCAATCCTCACTTTTCTCTCTAAGTTGATTTGATATTCTACGTATCTTGAGCTCTCGAATCTCTCGCACTCGCTAACTTAAGCATCGGAGGGCCTACGCTGGGGCCGTCCACCACCTTGGACTAGATTTTATTTTGAAGGATCGATTAGATTGTCAGGAGGCTCTTGAAGATCAATTAGGTCGTTGTGACGTTATTTGAAGCTATTTAGGTTGCTAATTTCGAATTTAAGACCAGTATTCACTTTTTTGAAGCACCAATTTTTTTTTCGCATTACACTATAAAATAAAATAGTGGAAATATTAAGAGGAAAGATAAGGGGAAATTAAAAAAAACAAAAACAATTCAGATGCCACTTTGACCATCCTACAACCCACCATTTCTATGCTTTTTACAATCATCACCAACATTTTATCATATTCAAAACCAAAAAAAAAGAATAAAATGAAATTCTTATATCTAATAATGTATAATCCCAAAAACTAGTTGTTTATGCCTCCACTATTGTTGTTTTGTAAAGCGTTCCCAGTACCATTCGCCATACATCTGAACAATACTTGTCGGCCACTCCCAATTAATTGTCAAAGTAGAAAGATTGTTGCAGTGTTAATCACCATAGCAAATTTTCCTTTCGCTATGTTTGGTCTAGGGTTCAAAATACCGAATTGGAATTATAAATCTCAATCTCTTTGTTCTAGGACTCAATTTTTCAATACCTACCTAACAATTTCTAGAACCTAAACCTACCCTATATTTATCTAATTTACACCTTTTTTTTTGTTTTGCTTTTTATTTCGTCTCTCTCTCTCTCTCTCAATTAAATATACAATCCCACTTCCCCATACAACTATTAACTACACCTACTTTTTCTGTCATAACCATCTTAACATTAACCACACACACGTCTTCACCTTCTCTCTCTCTCTCTTGTAACTCCCAATTTCAATACAAGACAAATTCTAGAGCGAAAAGCAAGCAAATTGAGATTATATATACGGATATTTACACAACTAAGTACAGAATCTCCATTGTTGATACTTAGTAGGCATGCAAAAATTATTATCCTTCTTCACTGTGCTCTCTTTCCTCCATGATTGAGGTGCTTTTAAGGCCCTTCACAAGTGTGCAGATCCGTAAATCACGCGGAATCGTTGTGAGGTTCCTAGGCGATGGCTGAAAATATGTATATTTCCTGGATGTGTCGAGTCAATCTCCTCTTTAACACCTGAAAAAGTAGATACGAATATCTATTTTCTGAATTTATTGACTCAATCTCCAGTAACAAATGAAAAGATTTTTTTTTTGATTTTTTTTATTGGTGCAAGAGGGTACTAATTTGTTCTATTTAAGGAGTGTAACCATGGAGAAAAGAGGACACACACTTCACACTACAACTTTGTTCAAATTTGGTTTCCGCGGGGTCAAGACGCTAAGAGAAAACCAGAAAATCACGACCGACTCCAAGGTGGAGTCCGTTGGAAGCAACGACCTATCTGTTCATTGTTTTAAATGTCGAAGAAAGGTATACCCTACTCTATTATGCTGTAGAACGTTTGTTCTATGTTGTACAAAAAAGTTTTAGTGTGATTTTTGTATGCTTTGTTT
The DNA here is from genome assembly GCA_014905375.1 of Phtheirospermum japonicum. Lineage (NCBI taxonomy): Eukaryota > Viridiplantae > Streptophyta > Magnoliopsida > Lamiales > Orobanchaceae > Phtheirospermum > Phtheirospermum japonicum. The sequence goes on along the minus strand of BMAC01000602.1, from coordinate 150,264 downwards.
CTATATATTTTCTTATCTTAAAATCGTATGCTTTTGTATTTGTTGTTTCTTGTTGAAAACTGGAATTAATGTTTTGAATTTTAACTTCGGTGGGTTTCATGGTTTTATGTTCATTGACATGTATTAGCTATTTTTTTTCCAAATAAATGTCCACTGAGACATGTCCAAGATATTTGTGGTCTTGATACTTTTCTTTATTTTTTATGTGGAGGTATTGAATATGTATTATCATAATATTCTCATGCCTTTGATTTTGTGAATATATTTTAAATAAATATGAAATTTTAATTTGGTTACATTCATATCTTTGCCAATAGACAGCTAAAGATCGCGATATGAATACGAGAGCTGATGGAGCTCACTGGAAGAGACCGAATATTTCATTATTTATAGAGATAATGTATGGAGAATCTCAAAAGGGCAAACTGCAAACAACTACATTCAACAAACAAACTTTTGAAGGAATCGCTCTTAAAATGAAAGCATTTTTTAATAATGGAGCGAGTTATAGCGTACCACAACTAAGGACAAAGTTTAAGAATATCAAACATGCTTGGAAGGTTCTTTTTGATTTGAGATTCAACCGTGGTTCAGGGCTTGGGTGGGATGAAGAGAAGGGTACAGTTGTAGGCACATTGGAACAACTACATGCATATTACAATGTACTCTTCAATATTGCTTTATTTCTATTTCATTTTATCCTTTTAAATGCATGAATAGATGTAAACACATATTATCTTATTATAGGAGCACAAGTTAAATAAACAAATTATCCAAAAAGGGTTACCACATTTTGACCATTGCACGGAGATGTTCCAAAAGATGGTGGCAACAAGAAGCCAAGCTAGATCTTCTTTGCAACCTCCATCTGACTCAGATGACGATACTCCACAAGCCGAGGAGACAGACTTCTCAATGGGAAGTCAGTCCATGCATGATTTTAGGCCAAGGCCTTTAGCCCAAGTCGGCACAACGAGTAATTCATTAGGAAGAAAGTGATGTGCCATAGCAGCTGAGAGAGATGTTGCATTCACTCGAGTTTGCGATGAATATCATGAATGGCTTCATGAAAAGAGGCAGAGGTCGGGTATCGCAGTTATCACTGATATCCAAGAGTGCATTAATATGATTTCTGGTATGAAAGATATCCCCGAAGAAAAGATGGCCAAAGCAATGAATGAGCTGAAGAAGTTTTCTTCCCGACAACTCTTTAAATCAATGAATGACCCAATGAAACATGTGTGGGTGATGAACCTGTAGGGTTGTTTTTGGACTCTATTTGTATGACTCTGTGTATTATGTTATGCTCTCACGCTATAGTACTATTTCTATGTTATTTATCTTATGTGCTTTATTTTTCATCGCTCACTACAGTTTGCATGTATTTTGTTCATACTGGTATATTCTTTGTGATCTTTCTCTCTTACTAATGATCACATATATTTTGTTCGTACTTTTATAGTTTTTGTGTTTTTTTCTTGCTCACTATTAACTATATACATGCTTCTCATAATTATATGTTTTCCATGCTCAAGGGACATGTCAAGTGATTCAGATGATCAATCCTATGCCATTTCAGATGGTGGTGGCACATCAGAAAGTGGTGCGTCAGATGATGAAATCAAAAGAAGGTTTATGTTCGAGATCGCAATGCCATATATTTTAATGTGCCATGAAAAAATACCACGTAACACGTCCAAATTACCGGAAATTAACTGGGTGGGTGAGTTAATGGAGGGGACGGATGAGCATTTCTATGATGCAGCTCGGATGGATCGACCGTGCTTCCTAAAACTTGTAGATTTCATAGAGCGGAAAAACTTGCTCCCAACGTGCAAGCAAAGCAGGGTGTCCACTATGGAGTCGCTCATTTTATTTATGCTTACTGTCGGGTATCATCATCGTCAACGAGAAAGCATGGAATGATTCCAACACTCTCTTGAAATAATAAATCGACATGTTCGTCGTGTGATGAATGCTTTATGTAAATTAGCTCCCGAGCTACTTACACCTCCCAACTTCAATGAAATTCCACAAATAATCCTTCATAATCCACACTTTTTTTCCCTATTTTGAGGTCATTAGATATTCATGTAATAGCCATAATATGTTAACATCCATTACTTTTTTCACTTTAAAAATGTCATTTGCACTTGTACAGGGTGCATTTGGAGCCATGAATGGCACTCTGATCCCCGCACATGTGATATATTAACACCACGCTTACAGGTCCAGGAAGGGTTCTATTTCGTAAAATGTGCTTGCTATATGTGATTTTGACATGATGTTACATATGTATATGCGGGGTGGGAGGGTAGTGCATGTGATTCTCATGTCTTGTATGATGCTATTCGAAGTGATCAAAGATTCCCTTACCCTCCAGAAGGTAGTTTTTATTGTTTTCATATTGATTAATATGAGTTTTTTTTTTGTTGGGAGCTTAATGAGTGTTGTCTTCAATTAACGTACTTAACAAATGTTTTCTCTTGTAGGAAAGTACTTTCTAGCTGATGCTGGCTACACAAACTATGCGGGTTTCCTTGCTCCCTATAGACAAACACGCTACCATCTCAAAGAATTCAACAGTAGTGGTAGCGAGGCAAGGTCGGCACCCGAGATGTTCAACCATCGTCATGCTCGTTTGAGGAATGTAATTGAGCGAGGTTTTGGGGTGCTCAAGAGTAGATTCCCGATTTTGAAGTGGGGAATGCCGAATTATGTGACTAAATGACAAACAAAGCTAGTCATAGCGTGTTGTGTGTTGCACAACTTTATTAGAAAGTATAGTAGGGATGATGATCTATTCCAACCAGGATCTCAAGATATCAGGATGATCCAGATTGTTTCAGTAGTAGAAATAATCCCACTCAAGAAGAAATTCAAACACAAAGCCACTTCAGAGATCAAATTGCCAATGCTATGTGGGAGCAAATGATGATTTGAGAGAGATATTTGGATTTGAATCAACTACTTGTAGTTTATATGTGATGTTGTATGCAACCTAATTAATGTGGATATTTCAATTTAAGTTTTAATTTTTTTTAATCTTTTGCATCAAGAAAATAATTTATTTAATCTAATGGCAACATATATTTTATTTAGGYTAATCATTTCAAGTACAAAATATTTAGAATAYTATAAAAGTAATTTAAACRATACATRTTATATTAATATAAATTAATGTTAAGTATATGCATTACATACTGCATCAATTTCTTTCCTTCATATATATAATAGTTAATAGTGGGATTTAATAAATATTTACATATGATATTTTACTCACGTAACCATTAGTACTTACTGTATCAATTTACTTTTTCCTTCATATATATATAATAGTTAATAGAGAGTGATAATAAATATTTACATGTGAGCCAAATCATTATACTGCAAACTCAAAAATCATATCATCATTCTACAACTACAATTATATTTTTTATTTGCATTTATATTTATATTTAAATAAGTAAAATTAAATATAATATAATAATACACAATATTATCCACTTTTCAAACATGATTTGACATCTACAGTAAAAAGTAAAAGATTCTTAATCATATAACAAACAAAGATTCTTACTATTCACAGAATTCTGAATACCCAAGATTCTGAATACCAGAATTTAGAATCCCAACGAATGCTAGTCCAAACAAGCCCTTTCAGTTTTATAATTCATGGAGATATGCACAAGCAAAAAGAAGGTGAAAAGATTGAGTGTTGGTGGTTTAGGCGGTGAAGGTGGTGGTTAATATAGATAATTGGGCAACACTCTTGTTAGGCCGAACTAACGAATCATTCGTTAGGTCAAAATTTCATATCAATACATTATAGTGCAAAAAATAATACATTATAATAAAAAACCAATACATCATAGTACAGAAGCATTACAGTACAAAAACCAATACATCATAGCGCGCGGTCAAATATTTATGAAAAACTAATACTTTACACTACAAATACCAATATATCACAATACAAAAACTAATACATTATAGTACCGGGTCATGGCCTAACGGATCATGACCCATTAATTTGGCCTAATACAAGTGTTTGCCTAGATAATTTAAATTGGAATTTTAATTTAATGTGATATATTTGACTTATAAACTTTTGGATAATTATATTGGAATTTAACTGTACACATATGTATCGTATGAGAATCTTCCATAAAAGGATCTTTATTAGTGTTTGTAAATACCAAATACTATTTTTGCTCCCATGCAATCAACGTAAATAGTTGTAAATTATAAATATAGAGTTCAGATTGAATTCGAAACTAATAAATACACACAAACACACACATATATATAAATTGAATCTATGCTAACTAAATTAAAGTTATAGTTATATATATTAGTAAATACTTTTTTTCACACAACATTGTTGGTCATATTTTATTTCGATTCATCGTTAATACATGTGAGAAACAATAACACGTAGATGAACATAGTTGAATAAATGACTCTTCAAGTTTGATAGGGATTCACCTTCACTCTTGTTTTTAGTTATCGCTTCACTCTTGTTTTTGGTTATCGCATAGGAAATCACTTAATGCTTGCAATGATTGTTCTGTTCCCTTTTCACATTCACATTTAACTTTACTTTGCCTACGCGAGACAAAAACGCAAGGACAATAACAACAGTAACTTCACTATTCAATTTGTTTATTTGACTTTTGTAGCCAATGTGAAAGAAAAAGCAAGACAATAACAACATTAGCTTTAATATCTATTTTTTTTATTGTTTTTTATTGACCTTTTCAATTTTTCATGATATGATAACTTAATAATATTTTTAACTTCGATTCTAGAATACCTTTAAAAATATTGATAATCACTTTTTATTAATTTATAAGTTTTTATTAACTTTTAAGGTAAAAGTTACTTATTTTATACCTTTTAAAAATATTGATAATCATTTTTAAGAATTATAAGGTGAAGTTCACTACAAAAAAAATAGGATTTTGGCGAGGGAAAAAAGTCCTCGGTAATAAGACAAAACCCCTCGGTAATTAAATTACCAAGGGAAAACTCCACTCGGTAAATATTTTCGAGGGGGATAATGCCCTCGTTAAATTCTTTAGAGGGCATTACCGAAAGTTTCTTTCTTTGATAATATACGTTTGCCCTGATTTGTTCGCCCTCGAAAAAACTGAGGGGATATATGCCCTCGCAAAAACCGAGGAAAAATGTCCCCTCAACAAAATGAGGGAAAATATTCCCTCGTAAAAATCGAGGGAATATATATCCCCTCGGAATATATTCAAAAATAATATTTTTAAAAAAGAAGGAAAATTCCGAGGGAATTCGTTCCCTCGGTGTTTCCGAGGGAATATTCCCCTTGTTTTCTTCCTTTTTTTAATATTATTTTTTAAATATTAATTATAATTCTTGTTTGTTTATTAAAATACCCCAAAATTTTAAAGTAATCATTAATAAATAGACAAATAAATAAACTAATTATTATATAAATATTAGAAATTTATAATTATTAAATTTGTTCAACAAAGGTATTTAGTAAAAAAGTTTATAAAAATATAAAACAGTCCTATGACGGAGGAGGCTGCGGCGGGGGGTACTGCTGGAAACAAACTAACAGATCAGCCATCTGGGCGTTCATCTGCGCCTGAAACAGCTGCTGCTCACGTAGTAGCTCAAACTCGTTGTATCACAGCTCCATCGCCTGCTGAGCTAGTCTCGTGGCCTCTGACTCCTCCCTTTGCGCCTGGAGCTGCACCTCGAGTTCCCTCACGTGGGTCCTATCCTACTGGGAGGAGGAGGAGGAAGAAGAGCTGCCTCGAAAACCCTTCTCAGCAGCCACCAACTTCCCGAATAAGCCAGTGCCATAACATAGGTCTTTACCTGACCCGATAACGTCGAGTTAAACCTTGTCAGGGTCAACTTCATTATCTGGATCTTGTGAAGATGCACCTGCCTCATCTAGGCATCGCTCGTACTCTTTCTGAAATAAAATCATTAGTGAATTCTACATTAAGACCAAAGAATAAGTTAAAAATAAGAAAGAGACTCACATTAGTATTACTGGATCTCGTATCGACCCATGTGCTGTCGTCCTTCTAGTGCGTATGAACAAAAACCTGGTACATGTGTCCGACTCACCCGTCTCCCGCTCTTGTATCCAAATAAAATTATCAAATAATTAATATTAAAAGTAAACAAATAAATAATAAATTATGATCTAAAATTACTTACGATATCATAAGAATAATCGACCGTAAATCTAAATCCCCCCCCCCCCCCCCATGCTTTGACATCCCAGTACTCGGACCAGCAGGCTCGCTCCTCCTGTTCTTGCTGCACTGCTCGGACCCACTCCTGTTCTCGGGCTTTTTCCACTCAACAGTCCAAGACCTAGTTGAAATGGATTATATATATAAAATATAAATTATCTATAATAATTAAAAAATTTTGATTTAATAAGAAAACATAACAGAATCATTTACCTCTAGACCCCCTCGTCAACGCATGGCGGAGGAGGACTAACATGAGTATCAAGATATTGCTTATACTTGTTCAACCGCTTCCCATACTTGTCCTGCATCGTGTGGAGAAATGCTATATGTATATCCTTTGTAGTATACATGTTCGTGTCCCAATAACAAGTCTCCTACAAAACAAAATAATAATTACAATTCAATTGATACATGACTCTCAAGTTACAATAAAGATTAATAAATCTGGACAGAAAATAATAATTACCTGAAACATGTCCCACCAGAATCAACGTGTCTCATCAGAGACTACCTTAAAATTCAAACCGGCGGGATAGATCTCCTTCTCCATGATCTCCCAAAATATGTTGGTTAGTCTGACCTCCCTGCTATGTAGCCTGTAATTGTGTTTGTGGTTACAAATATAATTTAATAATAACGCTGATTAAAATTATAAAATTATTAATTTACTTACCTCTTCTTGACGATAAAAAGATGGTATCGCCTCTATAATGGGACCTACTCCTGTCGGGATGTACCTGCATTGGACGATGTCGGTGTGGTGGTATCCATGGTCAGCTGAATGATCAGTACCAATGCCCATGTAATCGTCATCGGAATCAGCTAAATGATTAGCCGATTCCATATCCAATCGACCCAGGCTACTGAATCCACGTCCACGACCTCTCGGCATCTGATAAAATTATCAGATAATACAAGCATTTTACAAAATACTTATATATCAACCATTTTAATAAATCCAAAATAAAATAAAATAGTTAAAAAAAGAGTGTTTTACAATATGAATAATTTACATAAATTTCAACCAAACTAATCATCAGAACAAACACTTTCACTATTAAAGTTATCAACAAACTCATCTTTGTATGTGTCTTGATCGGTGAGTAACTCTTCTTCTGCATCATCATTTGCCTCGTCACCAAGATCATCAATGTCATTATCATTGGGATCGTGCAAATGGAAATCGACATCGTCTAGTTGAATTGGATTGCGTGTATCTACAACTTCCTCTTGAAATGATTGCTCTGGTAGAGGCTCGATGAACTCAACATTTGATCTCGTCTTGATTTTACACGTTGCCCACCAGTCCAACTTGTCTCGTTTCAAACTTGATTACGCACAATAGTATACTGTACAGCTTGGGTAGAAAGTAGGAAAGGTTCATATCGATTGAACCTATGGTTATGATTGATATCGACAACCTTATAATGTGGATGAAATTTTGTGCCTGTAGGAGTTGGATCAAACTAGTCGCACTTGAACAATAGTGTGTTTTTCTCCAAACGGCCGGTGTATTCAAGCTGCACAATTTCAATGAGACAACCGTAATAATCATACTCGGTTGCCCGATAATTTGACCTTTAATGCATACTCCACTAATCGATGTTGTTTTGTTAGATCCGTGCTCGATTGTGTGAAATCTATAACCATTTTCCTTACATCCAGTATACATTTTCACAAATCACGATGGGGATCTATGTTAAAGGAAATTGCATACTCATAAAGATTTTATTCTCAACTTTTATCTCATAATCTTTCAAATGTTTTTTTGGCAGGTAAACACTTTAAAACATCTTTCAAACTCTTACTAAAACTACTTATAAACTATATTTAATACTTTATAATTTATAAGCTTAATAATTTGACTATTATTTGAAATAGATATTTAATTATATTCTTTATTAAGTATGTAAACTCAAAAACATCTTACAATCAGTATAAAATAAGCAACCACTACAAAAAAATAGTATTTTACCGAGGGGAATACTTAGGAGAATATTTCCCTCGAAACTCCCGAGGGCATTACCGAAGGTAAATTTTATCGAGGGATTTACCGAGAAATTCTATCTTTGGTAATACACCATTCGGTAAATCCTCGAAAACACGACGCCAATATTTGTCGCCAAAATTACCGAAGGTAATACCGAAGGCTTTCTGAGGGTATCATTACCGAAGGAATTCACCCTTTGAAAATTACCTAAGGGACATATATACCCTCGTAAATTACCGAGGGGAACAATTTTCCCTCGGGAACTACTGAAGGAAATAATTCCATTCGGTAATTTCCGAGGGGAAATAATTCCCTTTGGTAGTTTTTCGAGGGAATAAGGTTCCCCTCGGTTTTGTAAATTGAAAGAAAAAAAAAATAGAAAGAAAGAATGTTTCGCGCATTTTACCCGATTACCAGGCCCAGCACCGTCAGAAATGAGAAATTTTTGAAAGTTCAAAAAAGGGCCTAAATAGATTCTCTCTCTCCTTTATGGTTATAAATGGCCACCTTTTTAACATAACTAGATAAATTTTCCTATATAGAGTGTAGAGTAAAGAAGTAAGGGGATAATAAACACGAGAAGCGAAGAATGTGCGTATTTACACATGTCATGTAATTCGATCAACAGTCAAGGTACGATTGATCGATCAACTTGTTTGGTTAGAAACGCAAAGCGAATAAGTGTCGTGATTTTACAAAGGTGGCATGGGGTGCGTCTCGATGTCATAGAACCACGAGAATCAGATGTTGATCGGTAAATATGCGTTTCCTATTTTTTCAATTTTTTTAAATTTAAAAAACCGAGGAGAATAATTTACCCTTAGAGAAATTGAGGGAAATAGATTCCCCTCAGATATACCGAGGGGAATTACATCCCCTCGTTATTTTAAATTAAAAAAATAAAAAGAAAAAAGAAAAAGCATAAAAATAAATCATATTCTATCATCTTAGGCACGTGGAGTGTTTTTGACCCGATTTCGATAGAAATATATCACCGAGCATGTGCATATTTACACTTGTCGTGTAATTCGACCATCAACCAGGATACGATCGATCGATCAACTTGTTTGGTTGGAAACGCGAATCAAATAAGCGTCATGATTTTGTGAAGGTGGTACGGGGTACGTCTCGATGTCATAGAACTATGAGAATCGGGTGTTGATCGATTAATATCCATTTTCTATTTTTTTAGCACAAGAGGTGCAAGATACCTGAAATTTTCATTCTAAAAGAGCTGCAAGCCCACGAGAAGAGAATTCAGATAATATCATACCCTGAAGTTTCCAATGTTTGTTGTTTTTTTAAATAAACTATGGAACAAGGCCTTTTATTAATAAAAGAATTAAAAGACTCGGATCACATACCAATCAAAATAGTTATCTCGCAATTAAGAGCATAACATAAATTATTAAAGACCTAACGTTTCACAAGAAACCTATGCTTAAGTGAACCCCTTGATGAATTGTGTATGAGAGTAGAATCCTCCTTGTCATCCAAGTCCGCAACCATACTCATACGAAGAAGAGTTGGGGAGGATCATAGTCCAACAACAACGAAAGGACCCTTGTTGTATCTTTTTGATCTTGCCCTCTAATTCTTGGGTATGTCAGTCGACAACAGGATAATGAAATAATGGGGTATGATGTTAACTACGAATATAAGAATCATCCATGATAAATTCATCTTCAAGTGCATTACTATCATGTAGCTCATTATGCATTGCGCCTTGCGGAGAAACCACGTATGAGGAGCCCATGTCTTTATTAATATAGACTGTGGTATGTGGCTTATCCACTTGAGTGGAACATCAAGTGGACTCACAGTCCAGTGAATCATCAAGATTGCCTTATATGGAAGCAAAATGAATAATGGTGAGATCACCTTCCCCGATGGGTTGGGGTGTATTAATACTCATTATGGTAGTCGAAGCTAACGATAGAGTGTCAGTAGACTGCCCACATCTAGAGCTGTTGACCCTATTAGTAACCGACTGGTTAATTAACTGGTGGTTAAATTTACCGGTCGGCGGCAAACCGTAACCTAACCGGTGGTGAACCGGTTAATGTTATGGTTATCCACGGTTAACCAAACCGGCGGTTAATTGCCAGTTTTCAATTTTTTTAAATTAAATTTAAAAACTTAAATAAAAATGATATAAATAGATGAGAACTAAAATAAAATTTGAATATTTGGAATTTTGAAGTAAAAAGTTAAAAAAAAATTAAAAAAGGACTTGATTTTAATTCTAATATTAAAAATTAAAATTTTAACTTTTAATTTTAGAACTAAATTACCTACGTATCCTCGGAAAGGAATCAATGTCCACGTAGTTTGGTTTTTTTATTTAATTTGAAAAAATAAATAAACAAAAAAAAAGGACTTGATTTTAATTCTAATATTAGAAATTAGAATTAAATTTTAACTTTTAATATAAGAAGTAACTTGCCTACGTATCCTCATAGAGGAATCAAAGTCCATGTAGTTATTGTTTAGATCTAAGAGTAGTCTAAATCACAAAAAACCAAGAAAACAAGCAGTTCAGCAATAGGAAAGCAGAAAACCAAAAATAGGAAAAAGTGCTTGACTTTTATTCCTTAAAATCGAGTCAGATCGGCCCTAGCCGGATCCTTGTACAGGGCAGATTCCTGAATACAAGCCTTTCTCTCTCTAACTCTCTATGTATTTCTCTCTCTAGCAGATTGGGCCTCCTCCTCTCTCTCTTGGAGAGGCTATTTATAGTTTTCCTTCCAAACCCTAATTGGACACGTGTCACCACCTGGGTGCACCGACTTACTTGACCAATAAGCAAGTCACAAAAACCCTAACTCTAATTAGACACCTGGCGCTTTCTCATTGGTTGCACATCCCTTTCTGAGTCAGAGAATAAAGCCTTGATCATATAGCTTCCGTCGCCTCGAAGCCGACCTCGAACCGCCTTGAGGTCAAAACCGACCTTTCTTTGTGGCCGACCACCTTTAATCAAAGCCGTTCCTACCCCTTGAACCCATCCTCGAGCGGGGGAGTAAATCTGACCTTTTTGCGGCAAGTGTCAAGTTGGACTGTGTGATTCATGCGCGACCCACCTCGCCGAGTCGGTAGACCTCCAGGTCGGGCCGCTCGACAATTCTCGGCACCAAACCGATCCGGATCGTCATGCCCAACTCGTTCCTGGCTCGGCATCTTTCCTCACCTGGTCGACATGGTTCGGTGAACCACGCCCCAGATCGACCTGGTCGGCGCGCGGTACTTGGCGGGGTGCGAACAATGTCGAGCACCTGCTCGGCGCTTGCATGCGTTTGGTCGGCCTGGTCGGCGCGTGGTACCTGGCGGGGTGCGAAACAATGTCGAGCACGTGCTCGGCGCTTGCATGCGTTTGGTCGGCCTGGTCGGCGCGTGGTACCTGGCAAGGTGTGCGGCCTGCCGAGCACCTGCTCGGTGCTTGAGTGTGCCTGGTCAGCCTGGTCGGCACGATGCCGGGCAGGGTGCACGGCCTGCCGAGCACCTGCTCGGCGCTTGCGTACGCCTGGTCGGCCTCTCCAGTGCGCGGTGCCTCGCAAGGTGCGTGACCTGCCGAGCACCTGCTCGGCGCTTGTATGCGCCTGGTCGGCCTGGTCGGCGCGTGGTACCTGGCAAGGTGTGCGGGCCTGCCGAGAACCTGCTCGGTGCTTGCGTGCGCCTGGTCAGCACGATGCCGGCAGGGTGTACGGCCTGCCGAGCACCTGCTCGGCGCTTGCGTACACCTGGTCGGCCTCTCCAGTGCGCGGCGCCTCGCAAGGTGCGTGACCTGTCGAGCACCTGCTCGGCGCTTGTATGCGCCTGGTCGGCCTGGTCGGCGCGTGGTACCTGGCAAGGTGTGCAGCCTGCCGAGCACCTGCTCGGTGCTTGCGTGCGCCTGGTCAGCCTGGTCGACACAATGCCGGGCAGGGTGCACGGCCATCCGAGCACCTGCTCGGCGCTTGCGTACGCCTGGTCGGCCTCTCAAGCGCGCGGAGCCTCGCCAGGTGCGTGAGCTGCCGAGCACCTGCTCGGCGCTTGTATGCGCCTGGTCGGCCTGGTTGTCGCATGGTGCTTGGCAGGGTGCGCAGTCTGCCGAGCACGTGCTCGGCACTTTTTGCGCGTCTGTTCGKCCTAGTCGGCGCGCGATGCCTTGCAGGGTGCGCGGCCTGCCGCGACGTACCTGCTCGGCGTTGTGTGCCTGCTCGACACTTTGTGCCTGGTCGACATGGCGCGACCCTGCTCGGCGTCTCTTTGAGCAAGGTCCTCCGAGCTGCTCGTACCGTGGTTGGTGGGTTGATAGGAGTCGCCCGTTCCAGGTCGGCCAGGATGGGAACGCCTCGGCTTGACATTTTTCATGGTTGGCCGTGGCGATGCAATGGGTCACGCTAAGCKTACCAATTGCTTGATGCTTTATGCTCTGGTCGACCGATTGACGCACCGAGTTTGGCGAGACGCGCGGGGGTGTCCGGCGCATTAACGCATATCTGCTCGGCTTAGTTAGACTTTTGTTCATCTTCGATTCTTTTTCTAATTATATGGTTCCCTTGTATCTCTAAGTGGTCACTTATGTCAGGTCGACCATCAACAGTTATTATACTTACCTCACTTACATAATTACCTATTCCTCGTTGTCGTTGCTTCACGAAGTGGTATCGTAATAGTCGCTCTCTTCACCTTCATTTAATTGCATTTCTTGTTCTTGTTTTTCGGTTTTGACCCAATCGTTCATCAATATTTGATTTTCAAGATCTTTGGGTAATAAGCTAGACCGACGATCATCTAACACAAAGCCTCCCATGCTGAAGGACTGTTCAATAGAAACGGCTAGTTTTCATTTGAATTAAACGTTTTTGCAAAGTCCAAGAATTACCAATCCAATGGTAAGTTATTCCCATATAATTATGATTATGATAGCAATCCTCCCAAATATCCGAAAATATTCAGACACTTTGAGGTAAACTATTTGAAATCAAATTCAACTTGTACTCACCAGCCATTTTTTCAATATCACGAGTCAATTTATTTCGTGAAATCCCAGTGCTAGATGGATTAAATGCACCATAATATAATCTTCATAATGACTACTATGCGCATGATTAAAAGGAAGACCCATTACGGAAACAAATTTTGCAATAAACTTTCTATGACTACTTTCAATATATTGAAATAAACTAGAACTCGTACCTTGGCCGCCGGTCCCGACGCCGGTGGTAGATGAAGATGAGAAGTTTAGTTGGGTTTGAGAGACTTCCGCACCGTATTTGTTAGGATATTTCTTCTCCAGGTGGTATTTGAGCGACCCATAGCCTCTATTATTTTAGAACTGAAGGCATAATGAGTCGTGCAATAATTGCATTGCGCCCGAGATTTGCCGTTGACCGTCATTTTTGTAAAATGAAATCGGAAGATGGGGGATTAATATTCCCTCAATTTTTATTGAGATGGTGGCATATCACCCGCTCCCTCTTCATCTAAATTGCTGGCGTCCAGCGGTTCGGATTCGTCGGAGCTAGGTAAATCTTCTTCAAAATTGGTTTCATTTTACTCGCCGAAGATGATTTGATTATATAGGTTTTCAACTTTTTCGTCGTTATCTCATCGGAAATATAATCTCCGACAATAGCCAAAGATTCTCGCTGAGATTCTCGACCTCGACGAGAAGAGCTTGCCATAGTAATATTATAAAAGAGAATTAAGTAAAACGAGATTAAGAAGAATAAGAATATTATTGATATTGTTTTTTGCACAAATTATAAACTTGACTTGAAGTTTGAAAATATAAGAGAAGAAGAAGAATAGTAGAGATGAATTGATGTGAGAATTGGTATTGGAGAGTGGGGTATTTATAGGTGTCAAAATGTATTAAAAAAACAAACAAACAAAATCTAAAAAGCTAGCCGTTAATCGGTTTGGTTAACTGCCAACGGCTAGTTTTCATTTTGAATTTCAACCGTTGATCATTAACGGCTATTTGATCTTAGCTGTTGATTTCAATCGGTATTTAGTCGGGGCGGTTTAACCGCCAGAGTTTTTTTTATAAAGCCGGTTAACTGGCGGTTATAATTAGCCGGTACGGTTAACCATAACCTAACCGCCGACGACCGATTGATGATTACGGTTATAACCAGAACTGCCGGTCAATAATTAACCATAATCGGTCAACCGGTTAGTAATTGGCAGTTAACTAGTTAACCTAAATCGGATCAACAACCCTAGCCACATCCTACTGTCCCACCCACGGTTGGGTGGTGTTCTGAAGACATAGGCCCAAGAGATATAGTAATCGTGCCCATGAGAGAGGGCTGATTTACAGTGTGGTGATCTAAGCCCCTCACATCCATGCAAGCCCCTGAGTTCAAAGCATCAAAAGCGTTTGAATTAACTAAAGCATCCTTTTGCATCACAGTTGAAGTGCTAGGATTGTCATTAGAGTTAAAACATGGTTTTAAATAGAATTCCTGTTGTTGTCTCATTATCCCTCGTCGATCATTTGAAACCGAGTGTTGACGATGCCTTTTCATATTATGTCTAGGATTTCCAATATTTGTTGTTATCAATATTTTGTTGTGTGCGATTTCAAGTGCTTTCTTGTAAGTCTGATATGCTGTTAGGGGAAGTGGTGTGGAGGCTCTTGCCATGCTTGTTGTTGCTGTGCTTTTTAACCAATGACATCAGATCTTGGTTCTTTTTTATGTATATTTTTCATGATTTTTCTTATGCTTGAGTCTGTTAGAAGAGTTGGGCCTTGGTCCCTTATGTTTGTCCATATTTTTTTAGGTTTATAATTTGTGATAAGTTTTTTAAGTCTCTCTTGATAGGATTTTCATGTTTTTCCTGAGAGGTTTAGATTCTTTATTCGCCAAATATATTTTACTTTGTGATTTGATATATGAAAATCCTTATCAATTCTAAAAAAATGGTGAATTTCCAGTGTTATTCGATATACTTTTGTGTAACAATTGATGGAGTACACAATTGTTGGTAAAGTGAATTCATAAACTAGCTCTGCATGATTTTTTTGGTATTTTGATGGTAAAAATCAGTTTATAATTATATTAAATTCATAGGTATTTATTTATCTCTTTTTATTGGATAAATTCCTATAGGTTTGCTGATTCTAATACAAGGGCAAAATGGGTAGATAACTAAATAACTGAGGATAAAAAAGTAAACTACATGCTTTTGAAGTGATAAAATTAACATAACTAAACACCTTATTATTTAATGGGTTTGATATCAATTGAACAAAAAATAAAATCAAACAACTTAGGGCTCGTTTGGTTGGGAGGACGGGATAGGACAAATTACTATGGTGTCTAGGGATAGCACTTTTAAGATAACATAGTTGGATGTTTGGTTTCTATTAATTAAACTCAGATGAATTGTCCTACATGTGTTCGTTTGCATGGATAGAAGGGATAGCTAATAAAATTGATGATAATAACCTTTATATTTTCCCCTCATTTTTAGCAATTGAATTGTATTTAACACCATTTTTTGAAACTTATTTTTTTTCACACCCATTAACTTAAAAAAAAAAAAAAAAGCTTGTCACTTTAAATTATGATTTTGATTTCAACTTGAGTTTATACATAATGATGATGGATTAAAATTATATTTGTAACATTTTATTTTCAAACAAGTTATTTGGAACACATATTTCAACTACATCATCAATTTGAATATATTATCTTAATTAAAGTGTATTATTATGAATTCATGGAAATAATACTAAACAAAATGATAATTATAATACAACGGAATACAAAAAATATAAAATGTAATGGCCCTGCTAATACATAATTTCTTTTATAACTCAAATGTCAAAAAATAACTAACCATACTCTTAATGCTAGAGTTTATTCTAACTTTCTTTTCAAATCCACCCTATTTGTTAATTCTTGAGCCTAACTTTTCGGTTCCTTTCAAAATTAATTACCGGTCAAACAATACGCGTCAACATTTTGAAAAGGAGTTTAAGTTCGCCCGCAAGAGAACGGGGTCACTTGTAGACTGGTAAGTTAACTCGGGTCGATCTCTCGAGGAATGAGAATCGGATTTAATGATACTTATTATACTAATATCACAAATTCTATTTCTAAGACACACGATCAATTGGGGTTTTGTAAATGACTCAATTTCAATAACTTTAAACAAAAACGGATACTTCTTGTCTCGAGGGTGTCAACCTCTAGACAAGTTATAAGAACGATAAAAGGTGTGAACCAAATAAAAACTTCTCCTAATTATACCAACGATCATGAACATGATTTCGTATAATAATGCATCTACTATAACAAACTAATGTTTGAACACCTTAAACAACCCCAGATAACCAACGGTTCTAACACTAAATGACTTACGAGATTATTTCAAATGCGGACTATCACTCACAATAACGTCAATACAAAAATTCTTCAAGGAATATAAATAACCAATCACAATTTCATTCTCAATCAAATAGCAATATCCCAAAACACAATAACATGAATTTTGACCTCCAGTACCTTAACAAGCTATCAATAAAACATTATCTAACATGTTCACGAACTGTTCATAACATATCCCAAATCAAACCACTATGAATATTCAAGATTACGAGTTTAGAAATTACTAATCGTTGAACTAATTTCAACGAGCGATGATGATGAACGAGCTCACTCCGAGACTTGCGTAGAATCCCTAGGCTTGTCACGAACCCAGAATTCCAGCGACGAATAATGGGTGCTTCGTTTCGAACGTGATACGAAATCGAATGGATTTATGCTAGAGGTATGAGAGATGTGTCAAATATCTCTACCTTTAGGGTGTTTTTGGCTTCTCCAACCTCCCTAAAGTTTCCAAGGCTGAATAATCTCCGAACTCTAGCCTCTCTGCAGTTTTTAAACAAGCTTTGACCATTTTTGTAACTGAAGATTTCATAGAAATCTGCATGCGTAACGTACTTGTCCGATCGGACGTAGGTCTTGTCCGATCGGACGAAGGCTACAGCCCGTGGCTTCGATCGGTGCACCAGTTCATTCGGCTGGTGTGCATTTCATCAGTTAGTCCGATCGGAGATATACGCTGTCCGACCGGTGGGTGTCCTTTGGGCTACTCTTGAGCGTTGCTTCTTCTATCTTTGTACTTTAGATCCATCGAACGCTCTAGGTGTATGAGAAAAATAAAGAATTACTCTCATTTGGACCGATTATTGAGCAACAAGTCGGAAAGTTAAGCAAGAAGGCAAAGAATGCAAAACAATGCAACTTAACCTAATCTTAACCCAAAAAAGAGAATAAAAAGACTCAAACATGACTCGTTTATGTACAGATTCGTAACAAATACGTTCGAATCAACCACCCCATGCTTAATTGGTTTGTTCTTCCTCGAACAAATGAAAGAATCAAAATCAAGAGAAGTGAAAGTAGTTAGATCTAAGAGTCATGTTGTGCATATAGTTTAGTTTTGCAATTATAAACACTTTCGCCGAAAACCATAAGGCTAACTCGTATTACTGTTTCACCTTGAAATCAAAAGAATGCGTCCTCACAAAAGGGGAATATATTATGGTGCACTCATTCGCTCGTGTTTTTCAAAAGGTAAGTGTATACGCTCGTATCAACATAAACATGCATTCAAAGACTCGTGAAAATCAAAGACTCGTATATCGCATATGTGTGCATATTTAGTTAAGAATTGGATTAGGACTTTCTAGGGTTATAAAGTAAGCTCTTTGGTCAGGTATGTCATATATAAAGATGTGTGGCTAACTTGCGAACAAACGCAATCAATAACTCACTCAATCCAAATTTTTAAGCGTGGAGCCAAATCTTACCCCCTCACTCCCCCAAAGTAACCATATAACATTATCCTTAGCCTTTTATAGTTAAGGCTTTTTCTAACCCTTAAAACTGGATAATCACGCCCGATCCTAAGGAACATGAGTGTTAGTTTCTTCTTTGCTCGTTCGCCTTTATAAATAGGCTTTATTCACATCAACTAGATGCTCTTATTCTGATTTTTTTATTTTACTAATTCCCACCCTGCAAATGTCAAATCTCATTGAACCAATAAATAAAACTCTCATCTCACACACATAAACGAAATAAGAGCTACAATTATGCTCGTGGCTTAACAAAAAGATGTAGTAAAAGCTCAAAGGGGCTCGTTGGGAATTTATACTGGTTTTTATTTCTGAATATGGTCGGAATCGGGTTTTATATGTGCCTATCGTTATTTCCAAAACCAAACATACACATGCGACTTTCAAGACTTCTCAAAACACTTATCGAATCATATCATGAAATGTTGATAAACACACAAGGCTTCTTACTAGGGTTTTATTCAAACTTTGAAAACAAGGTGATCCAGTTTTTAAAGCTTCGCAAAATTGCCAACGACTAAGTGTTGCTTTAAATAATTATATATAAGTAGGTTTTGAAAATTTTTGCACTAAACAATCTCAAAAGACTCTAACGAAAAAGATCACACAATACATGATTCCGACAGGCAAGCCAGTACAAACATAAATAAGCATGGGAATGATTTCAACATACGTCGACATAAACAATCGGTTGATTCGTACGTCGCCACAAAGAAAGACTCAAGCAGAACCATTCGATCAAAACGACTACACATGCATAATACGACTATCCCCCCGTCCTACAAACAAAAGTAAGCAATGTCCGCATTGCTATTATACAAATTAACCCAAGGAAAAAGGAAAATGCCGAATAAGTTATCATGCGAAAAGTTAGTCGAATGGTTATACAAACACTCAAACACAAAACGCATAACAGAAAAAATCAAACACAATCACTAAAAATGAAAACGAGAGTTGGGATAGAAAGTGATACAATATTGGGGCTCGGGCCCGCCAAAATATCCATGCCGTCCTGAGGGAAAGATGGAAATCTGCAAATGGGGCAACGGTAAGTTTGCAGCTTCATCCGGTCGGACAATCATTAGTCCGGTCGGACAGTAGTCCAGTGTGTTCTGTCCGACCGGTCACTTTCTCCCATCTAATCGGATGTCCCGGAAAAGCATCATTTTCCACACTCTTGCTGCACAACTCAACAAATCATTACCACACCTATCCAACTCCAGTTAAGCACACACAAAAATATGTACCAGAAAATAAGAAAAATAAATAAAATTATGGACAAAAATAATAAAGACTTGGGTCACCTCCCAAGAAGTGCAATTTTTAACGTCTTTTGCTTGATGACTTACAAAAGTGATGTTATCCGGGATTCGGGAATAAATGACGATCGTGCCATGCCTTAGTGTTCTCCGAAAGCAATAACAGGTGATTAAGATTACCAAGGTGGGCACAATGAGCATTTTCTATGATTATAGAAATAAAAACTTCAACCAAAATTGGAGGTCGAAAACGAGAGTAACCGATCACTAAGAAGAGATCAAAAGTCAGCCGGAGTGTGGAACAATACTCGGTCACCGGAATGACTAGGAAATCGGTCGAACGGAAGGAATGATCGTCGACCATCCCAAACCCCTTCTCGGTTTCCTCTTCTACCGCCTCAACGCTAAGATTGATAAAAGCATCGGGTAGGACGCAATGTGGATCAACAAGCACAACCTCCTCCAAATCCGGTAAAATAACTCCAACATCTCCACAAAGAGCAAGTAAGTCCGAGTCGCCAATATCCTCACACGGAACTTCCAATGGAAACACCCTTACACTATTACCCAAAACTTCATAATCAATCGCAAAAGAGGCGATCTCAACCAAATCCTCAATCTCCATCTCCTCACACAACTAACCCAAACAAGCATTCAAGCTTGAATCACCAAAATCCAAGGTGGTCTCCACTACATCAAGAATTGGCAGCTCTTCAAAAGTAAAATTTTCCACCTCAGCACGAATAATTGGGTAATAACCATTATCGAGTGGAGCATTGGGATGATTGTAGATTTTTTGATTTTCCCTCTCTTCCAAATAAGCCATCATTTGATCCAACATCGTCTCCATATTCTTCATGAGTTGTTCAGTCGATTGCGCCAAATTTTAATTTGATTGCGCAAGTTCTTCCCAATGACGAATGGTCTCAGCTTCTAGCTCTTGCTTTCGCATCGAAAATTGATCATCGGGTATATATTCTTCATAGCTCGGATGGTACGAAATCAATTCGGGACGGTCATAAGATTCGTAGCTTGGATAGGAAGAATTAAATTCATATGGAGCATACGAGTCATATCTCGTGTAATAAGAAGGTGAGGCGGAAGGAGCGTATGAAGGTTCGGAACCCGGATCATAAATATTTTCACCAAGGTTTGGGCGATAGAAACTATGTGGTGGGGTGTGAGGTTCAAAACTCGGATTGTAATGGTTGGGTGAAGCATGTGGATCATTAAGGCTCACATTGTAAGAATCTGGAGGTGGAGCCCATTCAGATGAGCAGAACGTCTCTATGAACCAATCATGTACATCCTTCCACGTTCCCGAAGTATCAGTCTCTGAATGTTAAATAATCTTCTTGCCAGACCCTTCAATGTGTAGAGGAAGAGTCTCACCTTCACTTCATCCCTCGTAAGGCTTAAGAGAGGGAAGGTTCTTGTTATGGCGTCGTACTCTTGCATGAAGTCAAACGGACCCTCACTTGGGAGACCATGAAATATCGGGAGTTGCTCATAGTAGAACTCATCCGGATCGTAGTCTCGTATTGCTTGACTCCATCGAGTGTTCAGATTCCCTTCGGTGGAAGGAAATAGTTGTCTCGGTCTTGTCACTTGCTTGATGCTATTGATGAATGGGGTCAATTCTCCTCTAATACTTCGTCGACCTTGCATCACCAATAAACAAATCACCGCATTGAGAGGCAAACCAAGAACATTATACAGTTATCGACACGTAAACATTAACACAAATAAACATCATTAACACCTTTGCCATTCCCCATCAACGACACCAAATTTTGAGCCGAACTTTTTGGTTCCTTTCAAAATTAATTACCGGTCAAACAATAAGCGTCTACGTTTTGAAAAGGAGTTTAAGTTCGCCCGCAAGAGAACAGGGTCACTTGTAGACTGGTAAGTTAACTCGGGTCGATCTCTCGAGGAATGGAAATCGGATTTAATGATGCTTATTATACTAATATCACAAATTCTATTTCTAAGACACACGATTAGTTGGGGTTTTGGAAATGATTCAGTTTCAATAACTTTGAAAACAAAACTTTCTTGTCTCGAGGGTGTCAACCTCTCGACAAGTTGTAAGAAAAGCAATTATTGTGAACCATATGTGAACTACTACTCATTATACTAACAATCGTAAGATTGCTTGCATGCTTAAACAATAACATCTATCAATCAAAAGCCTTTAACAACCTAAGAACAACAATGATTCTATCACTACGCCACTTACCACAACATTTCGAATACTAAACAAGACTTATAAAAATATAACTACTGAAATACTTCAAAGAACATAACTAAGCAATCACAATTTCATTCTTCATCTCAAGCAATTGTTTATCCAACATCAATATCCCAAAACACAATAATACGAATTCTAATCACCAACACTTTAACAATCTATCAACAAGATATTATCTAACATGTTCACGAACTGTTCATAACATATCCCCAATCAAACCACTACGAATACTCAAGATGACGAGTTTAGAAATCACTAATTGTTGAACTACTTTCAACGAGCGATGATGATGAACGAGCTCACTCCGAGACTTGCGTAGAATCCCTAGGCTTGTCACGAACCCAGAATTTCAGCGACGAACGATGGCTGCTTCGTTTCGAACGTGATACGGAATCGAATGGATTTATGCTAGAGGTATGAGAGATGTGTCAAATCTCTCTACCTTTGGGGTGTTTTTGGCTTCTCCAACCTCCCTAAAGTCTCCAAGGTTGAATAATATCCGAACCCTAGCCTCTCTAAAGTTTTTAAACAAGCTTTGGCCATTTCTTAACTGATGATTTCCAAAACATCTGCATGCGTAACGTACTTGTCCGATCGGACAAAGGCTACTGCCCGTGGCTTTGATCGGCGCACCAGTTCATTTGGCCGGTGTGCGCTTCATCAGTCAGTCCGATCGGAGATATACGTTGTCCGATCGGTGGGTGTCCTTTGGGCTACTCTTGAGCATTTCTTCTTGTATCTTTGTGCTTTGGATCCATCGGACGCTCTAGCTGTATGAGAAAAATAAATAATTACTCTCATTTGGACAGATTATTGAGCAACAAGTCGGAAAGTTAAGCAAGAAGGCAAAGAATGCAAAACAATGTAATTCAACCTAATCTTAACCCGAAAAAGAGAATAAAAAGACTCAAACATGACTCGATTATGTACAGATTTGTAACAAATACGTTTGAATCAATGTTGTTGACACCCTAGCCTATGTGTCAACTAGCCATTGCTCCGGATGACATGTGTCATCACTCTGTCCGGATGCTGAGTTGTCAACTTATGGTGGTTCGGGTTAATATGCTACCTTTTGGGGATTTTTAGCCTAGATATAAAATAGAACTTTTTTTCATTTTTATGCTGACCTTAAAAATCTAGGGTTTCTATGTTTTTTTCTGGCTCTCTCCTCTCGCCGCCTGCATCAGTAAATCACCAAAACCCCTCACACTCTCTCTCCTCCCTCGCCATATTCGCCCGCCCTCGTCTAGAAATCACCAAACCCACTCTCTCTATCTCTCCTCCCTCGCCATAATCGCCCGTTGTTCTACCCCCGATGAATCATTTCCTCGAATCGCCAAGCTATCTGCAATCGACCCGGACGAGCATCGACATGAAGTGATTGGGCTATCGTGCCATACCCTACACAAGGCATTGACCAATAAGGGCTTAATAGACCTAGCCCAATACCATGTCGAGGAGATCGATGCCTGCTCTGCCGAGTGCGAAGTCCACATCAGTTAAGTCTGATTCATGTATTTTTTTGACCCATTTTTTAAATAAAGATCTATGTTCTAATTTAAATTATTTTGATGATTTCTATCCAGATCTATGTATTATTATCAATTGGAATGTTAATTTGATGGTTTTGTGCGAAATGGTTTATATTTATAGTGATTGGTTGATTTGTACTGATATTTCAATTCCAAAATTAATTCATTTTTTGAGCTGGGATTAGGCTGTTAGATAATTTCGATTGACAACTGGGATTAGAAAATTGTATTAATGTTCAATGACGGTTGTATTTTCTTCTTTCGTATAAATATCTTCCGACGCGTTCACTTAGATAATAGATGTCGATGCGTTAACCACCGTGTATGTATTCTGATAAAAAAATTTGGTTCGGATTCGAGATGATTGGGCTCGATTTATGTCTCAGGATTGGAAACGGCGAACGGCTCGGCCTGAAAGGTGGTCGGCTCGCAAGTTCGGGCTCGATAGTAAGAATGGGTTCAGATAGTGGATCCGTGCAGGTAGATTATTTTCTTCAACTTATTTTCTCGTAGCCTAGATTTAATAATTTGTGATCTTTATATGCTTTTCTAAGATTTTGTTGTTTAGATATCAATTTTTCTCCCTTAAATTATTGAGTGTCTCGCTAAGGTTTTTTCGATCATGGCAGTGGTGGAAAGTGACGATGCTAACACGATGATGTCATCGAATCAAGACACCCAGCAAAAGCAACCGGCAAAAGTGGTGTCCAACACCGCCGCGGATCACCATCATCACCAGCAGCAGCAACCGGAAAAAGCGGCGTCCAACACCCAAAAGTCAACTAAGCCCACCGATCAGAACTTCCAGCTGATGCACCAGAAAATATCCAACGGCCACCATCAGCCGCACTCGATCAACGACCATGGAGCCCCGACAGAAAAGAGATGAACGGGGACGCACTAGTGTAGAAACTGCATTCTAGAACAAACAAAAAACTCAATCCAGAAGGGTATTTTAAAACTGTCCTAAGGGGAAAAACTCCAATACTCAATAGATGGCAGTAATTCGTGGTATGCGGCTTCCAGGCCCACTCTCCGCTCGCATTATACATCGACGATGTAAGCATACATGGTAATTTTATAATTCTTTATTTAATTTATAGTTCATAGAATTAAAC
The DNA here is from genome assembly GCA_014905375.1 of Phtheirospermum japonicum. NCBI lineage: Eukaryota > Viridiplantae > Streptophyta > Magnoliopsida > Lamiales > Orobanchaceae > Phtheirospermum > Phtheirospermum japonicum. Next base: position 125,992 of record BMAC01000602.1, on the reverse strand, counting down.
TTCGTTGTTGCGTTACACAAATTTTCTTTTAATTATTCAAGAATAGAGTCTCCATTATTTCTTTTAGTTTTTGAATTAACGATAAATTTGTTTGACAACTCATCAGTTTATTTTTAATTCAAGTTATTCAGTGTGTTTGTTTGGTTTAATTAGGATTTTTTCTGGTGAATTAAATGGCTAATGAAAGTGATTGGGTTTTATTAAAAACACTTTTTGTTTTTCGCAACAACTAAAATCTCGGAGTAGAAATTAATAATTTTGAACTTGATAGTGATGGCGGTGTAGTGTTGATTATTATTGTGTGGGAGAAAATAAATTTCAGATAGCGACTCACAGAAAGCTTTGTGGTGTTAGAGATAAATGGTGAGTTTAAATTTGATATAATGAAGGGAAATATGGATGGGTGCGGATATACGCACCCCAACAACTTATGAGTTTACCCCAAATTATTTTAGACAAAAATAGGCCTTAATGAAAAGACTAAAATAACCCTACTCACAATATATAATTAAAATTAAAAAAATAAAATTAATATAATTATATAAACATTAATATATATATATACCATGTGAAGATTTACGCACCCCAAAATACTATTAGTTAACACCAATACAGAAATATATTAAATCCTCGTAACTTCTTCTTCATCCCCAAAACCTGTTTCAATACCTAAAAAAATTCACATTAAAACTTGTAAGAATGAAGGATAATGATAAGAACAAGATGAATAATGTTATTATTCTTGACATCTAATCTGTTTTAGTCATTTTTTTTTTGGGTGTATTACTATTTATTGGGTTGAAAATCGCGAATATGTTCGATCTGGTTTTAATGAACAACTGATGTATGTTCGAAAGTTCTGACCGAACATTATACATAAGTTCGAATATATTATTTGAACACTTGCATATTGTTCGAATTATATTTATGAACATGGCCTATATGTTCGAAATTTTCGGCCGAACAGATGGCTCTGGTTCTACGAWCCAGAGTAGAACACGATAATTTTTTTCAAAAATTTCAAACCCTAACCTAATAAGTGAATCAAACCCAATGAGAAACTCATCCCGTACGTTTGATGGCTCATCCCGTTCCATTCTTACTCTCGGTAAATTATATGGATTTTTCAAAGCAATTTCTTCTTCCCTTTTTTCTCATCTTTTTCTCCTCTGCCTGCGTTTTCTTTCTTCTTCGCAGTTTCTTCCTCTCTCACTTTCCTTTTCTATTCTTTTTCAAATTTATTATTATTCTTTTTATTTTACTTTATTATTATATTATATATTATATTAAATAGGGGTAAAATAGGGTGTTTGTGGGGTTAATTTAGTAAAACAAATACATTTTAAAAGTTTTTGGGGTGTTCTTATCACTTGGGGTCAACTCATAAATTATTGGGGTGCGTATATCCACGCCCAATATGAATTTTCTTTTTCTTTCATGTTCTTGTTTGTTTGAGCCATTAAAGATGTTTTAATTTCATTTTTGCTTGCTTGGCATATTTGCCATTAGAGTGATTTGGTTTAGTTATTGTTGGATTGGTCGTGAGCGATTGAAAGTGCTTTTTGGCCTTTTTCTTATCCCGTCACCCGAACCAAACGAGCCCTTAATGTATTTGATAGATTCCTCTTGATAGCCCAGTAAATAGAACTCGAAAATAATCAACCCATTTACTTGATTGCAACCAAACGCACCCTAAGAATTAATTATTTAATATAGAGTATTTGCTTAAAAGTTGAGAATTGTTGTAAAACTAGAGAAAATGAGAGAGGAGAGTGAGAGAATGAGAGAAGAGAGTTGTTTATTATGGGGACTAGAGTCCCTTTTTATAGTTACAAGATTAGGGTTTACGGGTAGGATAGTCATTCATATAATATGTAATTAAGGCAATTAATTAATTACAACACTCCCCCTTGAATGACCTTAAAAGTGCTGCCTCGTTAAAACCTTGCCAGGAAAATCCAATGGGACAAAAACCTGGTCGAAGGAAAAAGAGTACAACCCTACTCCCCCTGAAAATCACAACTGTAGATATTTGAGTCGCCGCATGTCAATTTTGTGTACTAATCTTTTAAAACGATGATGTTGGTAATGCTTTCGTGAATAAGTCCGCCAAATTATCATACGAGCGAATTTGCTGGATATCGATATCGCCATTCTTTTGGAAGTCCTGTGTGTAGAAGTTCTAGAGAGATATATCTTGTCTTGTCACCTTTTATGTAGACACATATGAGTTGCGTCATGTATGAAATATTTCTTTTCACACTTATAGTGTTCAAATGCTGTCTCATTAAAACCTTGCCAGAAAAACCCTGTGGGACAAAAAACTGGTCGAAGGAAAAAGAGTACAGCTGCTCCCCATGACTTCAATTGGTAGTAGTTCTCGAGTTGATCATTTTTCTGTTTTCAAACTTTGAAATATAGTATTATTCAAAGAATGTGCCTCATCAAAACCTTTCAAGGAAAAACCCGATGGGAAAAGTCGAGTGAAGGAAAAAGAGTACATTATTCCTTGAATATGATCATAATGTTGCCTCATTAAAAATCTTACTGGGATAATCTGACAAAACCTCAGTTAAGGGAAGAAGAGTGCAATGCATATCTCATCATATTAATGACAATGTTATAAATATGCATCAAGCATATCAAAATCCTTCCAAGATTTTATTTTATTCATGATATTGTTCTATATTGTCGGTTGAATGAAACTTCATGTTTCAATATCATCCACCACATAAAAGAATGCTCTTGAAGCATAAATCTTTATTTGTATATTATTGACAAAATATTTCATATGAATGAACTTCTAGTCAAACATATAGCAATCGATAAGATTTGCATATTCAATCTTGGCCAAACAATTATGTCAATAACTTTTAATTAATTCAAAGACACCCTCCTCGCTATCATTGAGCTCATGAGTATAAATATAGTCGACTAGTTTTCTTATTGATTCTATTTGATCCAATTATATAGACATAACTTATCGAGATATCTTTGTTCTAAAATTATCATCAGGTACCTGAACCTCTTCAGGGGTTTATAATTTGTTATGTCTGTTTACTCTACTGGAGTATAACGTTCAGTGAGAAGACCATCTCAAATAATTGCTCCATATAAAGGATATATATTAGAATCAATCGTTACCATGCTTCAGGCATGACATCTTAATCCTCTTGTAGGATTTTATATAACTTTCAAGTTTGAGTCTTTAAACTTGAAAACCATTGATAACCTTATAGTCAGTAATCCAAAATGCAAATTCTCGTTACAAACTTCAGGTTTGTTTTAAACTTTGCGAGGATTATATTTATGCATTCCATATTTCTTGGTTACCATGACATATACATTTATATGTTTTGTTACCATAACATATGTCTATCCTCCCCCTAATGCTGAGAATATACAATGACTAACAAATTATGAGAAAAATGTATATTTATTTGATATGTTCTCAGCATTCGCTATCCATCATGACATGTGGTGGGGCGATTACAAATATCGCACTTGTTTAAGTTTTGATGGAGGCTTCTGACTGTAAGCCATAGACAGGGGTTTCACATATATTTTCATATTTGGCATACTTGTGAAACATAATTATAAAAATTATTCTCATCAAATGATATAACAAATATCATAAAGCATATCAATTGCTTTTGCTAACCATAGTCAACAAAATATAAATCATCAATAAATTTTGCAAATAAATCTACTAGCAAATGATAAGTGTATTTATTAGATACATAAGGTACTTTGCTCTCATAGCCAGTAGAGCAATTATTCTCATAAACTTCTGGTTATGAGATAATAACACATGCAATCTTCTAGTGGATCCAAATATCTAGAAGTCAACATGGAGGGTGAATGGCCCAAAAGATCTCACCCCATAATATAAAATATGAATATTATTGGAACCTAATTCC
>BMAC01000602.1:87391-120127 GCA_014905375.1 Phtheirospermum japonicum | reverse complement strand
AAATATCTAGAAGTCAACATGGAGGGTGAATGGCCCAAAAGATCTCACCCCATAATATAAAATATGAATATTATTGGAACCTGATTCCAATTAAACTAGTAACAATTTAATGGTTAATTTTGTTGAGAACATGTAGCATTAAAAATAAATAGAAGAGTCTTCATACTCTTCATAAATTAATAAACTGGGATGGTCATACCAGTCATGCCAAATCATGATAATACTGAACTTCGGGTTCAAAATGAAAAAGTATTTTCTAACTCCTTTAGAGCTTTTTATTGAACTTTCGGGTCAATATAGAAATATTTGAGTTAGTACTAGTTTATAGTACAAATTAATCCGATAATAAATTATCTCAAATTCTTATGGATATTTCAAGTAAAAAAAAATCAAACTTCTGGTTGATTTTATGTTGATGGTCGACCTGACATAAGTTGACCACTTAGAGATACAAGGGAACCATATAATTATAAAAAGAATCAAAGATGAACAAAAGTCTAACTAAGCCGAGCAGATATGCGTTAATGCGCCGGACACCCCCGCGCGTCTCGCCAAACTCGGTGCGTCAATCGGTCGACCAGAGCATAAAGCATCAAGCAATTGGTACGCTTAGCGTGACCCATTGCATCGCCACGGCCAACCATGAAAAATGTCAAGCCGAGGCGTTCCCATCCTGGCCGACCTGGAACGGGCCGACTCCTATCAACCCACCAACCACGGTACGACCAGCTCGGAGGACCTTGCTCAAAGAGACGCCGAGCAGGGTCGCGCCATGTCGACCAGGCACAATGCGAGCAGGCCAAACGCCGAGCAGGTAACGGTCGCGGCAGGCCGCGCACCCTGCAAGGCATCGCGCGCCGACTAGGACGAAACAGACGCGCAAAAAGTGCCGAGCACGTGCTCGGCAGACTGCGCACCCTGCCAAGCACCATGCGACAACCAGGCCGACCAGGCGCATACAAGCGCCGAGCAGGTGCTCGGCAGGTCACGCACCTGGCGAGGCTCCGCGCGCTTGAGAGGCCGACCAGGCGTACGCAAGCGCCGAGCAGGTGCTCGGATGGCCGTGCACCCTGCCCGGCATTGTGTCGACCAGGCTGACCAGGCGCACGCAAGCACCGAGCAGGTGCTCGGCAGGCTGCACACCTTGCCAGGTACCACGCGCCGACCAGGCCGACCAGGCGCATACAAGCGCCGAGCAGGTGCTCGACAGGTCACGCACCTTGCGAGGCGCCGCGCACTGGAGAGGCCGACCAGGTGTACGCAAGCGCCGAGCAGGTGCTCGGCAGGCCGTACACCCTGCCCGGCATCGTGCTGACCAGGCGCACGCAAGCACCGAGCAGGTTCTCGGCAGGCCGCACACCTTGCCAGGTACCACGCGCCGACCAGGCCGACCAGGCGCATACAAGCGCCGAGCAGGTGCTCGGCAGGTCACGCACCTTGCGAGGCACCGCGCACTGGAGAGGCCGACCAGGCGTACGCAAGCGCCGAGCAGGTGCTCGGCAGGCCGTGCACCCTGCCCGGCATCGTGCCGACCAGGCTGACCAGGCACACTCAAGCACCGAGCAGGTGCTCGGCAGGCCGCACACCTTGCCAGGTACCACGCGCCGACCAGGCCGACCAAACGCATGCAAGCGCCGAGCACGTGCTCGACATTGTTCGCACCCCGCCAGGTACCACGCGCCGACCAGGCCGACCAAACGCATGCAAGCGCCGAGCAGGTGCTCGACATTGTTYGCACCCCGCCAAGTACCGYGCGCCGACCAGGTCGATCTGGGGCGTGGTTCACCGAACCATGTCGACCAGGTGAGGAAAGATGCCGAGCAGGAACGAGTTGGGCATGACGATCYGGATCGGTTTGGTGCCGAGAATTGTCGAGCGGCCGACCTGGAGGTCTACCGACTCGGCGAGGTGGGTCGCGCATGAATCACACAGTCCAACTTGACACTTGCCGCAAAAAGGTCAGGTTTACTCCCCCGCTCGAGGATGGGTTCAAGGGGTAGGAACGGCTTGATTAAAGGTGGTCGGCCACAAAGAAAGGTCGGTTTGACCTCGAGTCGGTTCGAGGTCGGCTTCGAGGCGACGAAAGCGATATGATCAAGGCTTTATTCTCTGACTCAGAAAGGGATGTGCAACCAATGAGAAAGCGCCAGGTGTCTAATTAGAGTTAGGGTTTTTGTGACTGGCTTATTGGTCAAGTAAGTCGGTGCACCCAGGTGGTGACACGTGTCCAATTAGGGTTTGGAAGGAAAACTATAAATAGCCTCTCCAAGAGAGAGAGGAGGAGGCCCAATCTGCTAGAGAGAGAAATACATAGAGAGTTAGAGAGAGAAAGGCTTGTATTCAGGAACCTGCCCTGTACAAGGATCCGGCTAGGGCCGATCCGACCCGATTTTAAGGAATAAAAGTCAAGCACTTTTTCTTATTTTTGGTTTTCTGCTTTCCTATTGCTGAACTGCTTGTTTTCTTGGTTTTTTGTGATTTAGACTACTCTTAGATCTAAACAATTTATATTCCAAATTATATCACCATGAGTTTGTAACTCAAGTGGTATCATTAACCCTTTATAATGGTGTTGAAAAAGGTTTAAACCTTGGACCTCTCATTTTTTTTTTCTTTTTATTCGAGGTTTATCTTTACATTCTAACCACTCTACTCAACTGATTAAAACAATATTCTAAATCATATCAATTGTATAAGAAATATGCTCTTCGGGGCATTATCAAGTAGTACTGATTGATTTGATGTGTTACTCCTTCGTGAGTATACTTGATTTTTAATATTGCATACGACAAAGTGTCATTTTCAAAATCAAGAAGTATTCAATTGAATATTTGACATATATAAATGTTCCACTACTTCAGGAGTAGTATATCAATATTTTTCAGGAATATAAAATTAAAAAATAAATATATAAATGATTTCAAGGGAATTTTTCAAAACTAAGAAGTATTCAATTGAATATTTGACATATATATATAAATATTCCACTACTTTAGGAGCAATATATCAATATTCTTTAGGAATATAAAATTGACAAATAAATATATAAATGATTTCCAGGGGCATATAATATTCGTAAGAAATATTATTATTAGTTGTACTACTTCAAGAACAACAACTTAATCATAATGTAAATAATATAACAACGATATGTAAATAATGCTCTTAGTAATTAAATAAAACATGTAATAAAAATTTTTCTTCAAGAGCATTGTTAATATTCTTCTGGAATATTATATATTATTTTTCATCAGAAGAATATGAATTATATATCTTATAATGTTCTTCATGAACATATCATACTCAACTGAGAAATTACAATATACCATCACATTGTTTCACAAACCATGATTTATATTTTAATAATCTTCAAGATTATTAAGAATTGTGAAATCGTATTTCGCAAAAATACTACGATAAATATGAGTTGAAAATAAATCTCATACAGTGTGGCAAATATACATGAATACATGTTTTATCAAGAAAAGAAAAGCACAACTTGTTATTTCAGATCTATCATGCTTGCATATAAATTGTGTCATTTAACTAATTGACAATAACAAAAATTGAGCCAAACGAATACTCTAAATTCATATTAATAAGTAGATCCCATTAGAATCATATTAACTATAATATTTGGGATGCGTCTCCTCTTAACCAAAATCACATCACGAGAAGTATTCTAATTACCACATAATGCACATTAACAACTATGCAATGTATTCCAATAAAAATGGGGTTACAATTTTCAAGTCTCAAAATAGAAATGCATAAAATACATAGATTATGCTTCATGCTTGCCCTTGATTATCAATTCAACATGATAAAAGCTTCTAATGAATGTAAATACATGATAAAGTATAAAGAGAATTATCTAATTGTATCCACTTTTTTTTTTAAATAAAAGATATAATCTATTAAAAACTCTCTAAGAATAAAAAAAAAATCATAGTTGAAACACATAAATTTGGATTAACATCTATAAAAAGAGAAAGTATGTACCTTAATTGGATAGTCTTTTCGTGAAAAACATGTGCCGGTGGCTAGATCCTCAAAATTGTTTGATGAAATTGTGGACAAGCTCTCCTTAATTGGATAGTCTTTTCGTAAAAAACATGTGCCGGTGGCTAGATCCTCAAAACTGTTTGATGAAATTGTGGACAAGCTCTCCTTCATCAAGTGCCCGAAAGAAAATAAAGGTAATCTCATGAAGAAAAATATTTGATCTAGAACTATAATGTCAACAAGACATAAATATTAAAATTTCTTCAGGAATAAGTATCATATATCATAACATGCGATACTTCAAGATCACAATAATTTAATTTAGATTTTTTTTTAAATCCATATTCTTCAGGAATATTGAATTATCAAATGAAATAAGAATACGTATGGATATTCTTCCGGAATATTATACTTAGTTGTTCTACTTCAGGAGAAACACATGATAGGAAAATAAAATAGTAAAATAATAATTAAATAAAAAAAATGCTTCTTCAAGAGCAATTATAGATCCCATATTGACTATGGTTGTAACGAGCAATTGTAGATCTCATAGTATTCTTCAAGAATACATAATATTCAAATAGAATATATTGATATATGCTTGTATTTCTCCACAAACTAAGATCTCATAGTATTCTTCAGGAATTTACATAATATTCAAAGAATATATTGAGATATGATTGTATTTCTCCACAAACTAAGATCTCATAGTATTCTTCAGGAATACATAATATTCAAAGAATATATTGAGATATGATTGTATTTTTCCACAAACTATAATATATCGACGAGCGATTGTAGATCTCATAGTATTCTTCAGGAATTTACATAATATTCAAATAGAATATATTGAGATATGGTTGTATTTCTCCACAAACTACAATAATATATCGACGAGTGATTTTAAATCTCATAGTATTCTTCACGAATACATAATATTCTCAAACTACAATAATATATTTTAGATCTCATAGTATTCTTCAGGAATACATAATATTCTCAAACTACAATAATATATCGACGAGCGATTTTTAGATCTCATAGTATTCTTCAGGAATACATAATATTCTCAAACTACAATAATATATCGACGAGCGATTTTAGATCTCATAGTATTCTTTAGGAATACATAATATTCAAATAGAATATATTGAGATATGTTTGTATTTCTCCAAAAACTACAATACGGTGGAAGAAATTGAATTCTCTAAGTATTTCTTCAAGAAACAACATTAAATCCACGATCTTCTGATAATGATAGAGATATAGAAAGTCAATCTCCACCGTCCAAAATAAAGTTGTATATGTTTTGAATAATATATATAAATATCAACTTGATCCAACGGTTAGATCGTGTGCGATCTATTTTTGAAAGAATCCGTAACGATAAATCATGAACAAAAAAAAACTGTTTTGTTGCGAATCCATTATTGGACTATATAAGTATCAAAACAAGATCTCCACCGTTCAGATATTAATTCAACAAGTCTTGAATACGTTGTAAAAATTTGAAGGCAATCCAACGGTTACAATTTCGTAAAATGGTTTTGAAACTTTTCTGCGCAGACAATTTTCGGGCAGAAAAATTTCTATTGTGTTGATTTATGAATGTTTGGTTTTGAAAGCTATTATTTTTCAATCAATCTCAATTGGTTAGAGATTCGTGCTGATAACGTGTTGTAAAACTAGAGAAAATGAGAGAGGAGAGTGAGAGAATGAGAGAGGAGAGTTGTTTATTATGGGGACTAGAGTCCCTTTTTATAGTTACAAGATTAGGGTTTAGGGGTAGAATAATCATTTATATAATATGTAATTAAGGCAATTAATTAATTACAACAAGAATCATATTTTTAACCTTATATAATCGGTTTCATAGCACCACAATAGACAATTAGTATGGAATAGCATTTGTAAATAGTAGAATATGACTTCAAATGATTATCATAAATACCGTATATTACAATTCCCTAATCATTAGCAACAGCCAAGTATAATATTAAATGTGACATCAATTTTTAATCACTAGCAATTCGAAAAACCTGACATTCGAAGCCTCACACCCCTCGAAATATCCATCTCTTCACCACTGTTATACGGGCATCAACATCAACATTAGAAGGCGAGGCAAAATGTGATTTTCTGAATAGAGAAAACCAATTGAATGAACAAAAAATTTATATTCCCAAACAACATTCACTTTCTTTCTATGAAGTTATTACATTAAAAAAAGAAACTAGATTAGTAATATCAATTGCTTATTTAGAAGTCTATTTTCTTTGATCGGTCTCACGTAGGGATGGCAATGGGCCAGGTTGGATCGGGTATTAAGGGACCCAGACACGTCTCGTCCACTCTGCGGGTCGGGTCGCCCCATTTATTAAACTTTTATCAAATATAAAATTATTTTAATATATAATAATCACATATGTTACTATAAAAATTAATATAAGATTAAAATTTTTTGAAATAATAATAAATTAAAAACATTTTTGTTGTAAATTTATAAGCTTAATTAAGTTTTTTTTTTATTTTTTATTTGCCTTATTAATATATATTATTTATAAAAAAATATCATTATAAATGTATATATGTTAAATATAATACTAAGTGTAAAAATTTAAATAATCATATGAAATAAATATTTAAAACATATGTAAAATATATTTAAAATAAAAAATAATGGGCTAAACGGAGTGGGTGGGTTACTCACGGGTCACGGGGCGGGCGCCCCAAACAACACGGGACGGGCGGAGCATAATTGCCATTCATGTCATAAGTGGCCCCCCCATCCTCGTTTGGTGTTCCCCGAATTCCCCCTTTAACCGCTAAAGATCACGAGGATTATGAGTCGTTTGGCGGTCCGAGCTCCAATGTCATAAGTGGCCCCCCCGTCCGCACTATGAGGGATATCAACCGACCGTTTGTGGGATGTGCATGGTGTGGATCGCGTGGTCATGTTACCCGACTTTTGCCTTTCCCTTCCCTCATTCAACTTGTCGATGCCTCATTTGGAGGATGTGTATGGAGGCCATGGAAATCCGGTGGGACCCGATTGTGCTCCACCATTGTTTGCTCCGCCGACGACTCCTACTCCTCTTGTTACTCCTCCCAAGGCCCCGTTTCATCCGGCTACCCCGTTGATTGCTCCTACTCCATCCCCCGATCCGGATATATGGGCCATTACACAACAATCCTCAAGTTTGCCTTCACATACTTTCCCGGTCGCGTTCTTCGATAAGTGTGGGGTGGTTGAGGATATGGTTGTCTCACCGACGGAGGAGGCCATGGTTTCGATTCCGAGTATTTTTACTCCTCTTGACCCCCTACCCTTTACTTCAAAACAATCTTGTGAAGAGTGGGTGTATATGGACCTCATCAAGGCCACGGTCGAACGAATTTGTTTGGATGGTAGGAGCTTTGAGGAAGATATTGTCCGGGATGTCGTGGAATGTTGTGAGGATGAGCCCCTCGTTCTTAATGATGAGCCCATTATGCCTCTATGTACCCAAGACTTGTGTGAAGAAGTTTGTTTATGGGTCGTTGAGGGCAACAATAACTTTTTAGAGGGGGAGGTGGAGGTTATTGATGATAGGATTGAAAAAGTTGACGATTTCTTAGAGGGGGATGTGGAGGTTAGTGATGCTAAGATTGAGGAGCTTGAAGAATGCCTTGAGGAGAGTGGTGATTTGTTCAAGCTAGCCTTCAACGAGGTCGAGAGGAGGCACAAGACCGAGCTTAAGCCTCCTCCATATCCCCTCAAGCGTGTTTATTTGGAGAAAGAGGAGAGTAAGCGAATCATCATCTTTGCCAATCCGGAGCGAGAAGAGGAAGAAGGGTCGATTGGAGCGATTAAAGTTCTTAAGAGTGCGATTGGTTGGAGACCCGGAGTGATAAAGGGAGATAGCCCTTGGACTTACTTGCATAAACTCGTCTTGAAGGATGATGCCACACCACCTCGTGGATTTCAAAGGCAATTGAATCCAAACTTTGAGGAAATAGTGGAAGACGAGAAGGTGATCGAGGATAAAAAGGGAAAGTTATTGGCCACGAGGGCTACGACGAGATGGAGGATGTTGATCGATTCTAAGAGGTTAAATGCGGATATCAAAAGTTATCGTTTCCCTCCCCCATTGCTCGACCACATGTTGGAAAAGATAGTCGGCCATTACTCCTTTTATTTTTGGGATGAGTCGTCGGGCCACTTCAAAACCACTATTCCACCCGAAGACCGAGTCGAGACGAGCTTCAATTACCCATTTGGAACGTTTTCTTTTTGGCGGATCTTATATGAGCTATGCAATGCGCCAAGGACGTTACAAAGAGTGGATCCTCCCGACAAGGAGGAGATTATTTTGGTGGACCCTCCCATTATCTTTCCACCTTGATCAAAAGGGAGTACGTCAAGCTATTGACGTAAAACAAGCGCTTCTTGGGAGGCAACCCAAGTTCTTCTCATTTATTCCTTTTATTTTCTTTCTTTCTTCTTAAAACGAAAATCCAAAAAAATTTGAAAAATTGAAAATCAAACAAAAAATATTTTGTTGGAGTTCATGTATATATTTTCTTGAGTTTTTAATTTTGTGTGATTTTCTTGTATAGTGTGTTATTTTCCGACTTCAACCTTGAGCGATTGGATAAGTGAGTAGCGTTCGTGAAGTCGGGAGATACTAGCCATGCTCGATTTTTGCTTGGATTGCTTAGATACCTAGGTGGACCCCACTGAGTTCGACCAAAACTCGCTCGGTTAAGGAAGTTTCTATTCCCCCTCCTTTTACTTGGTTTCCATTAAAATGCGGGTAATGCATGGTTTAAGTGTGGGGTGGGTAGGTGGTTAGGGTCCGGGTTTTATCAAGCATGTTTTGTTGTTCTTAACTCGAGTCTTGGCGAAGTGACGCATTCTTGGCAAAGTGACGCTTTCTATTTGCGCTATTATATGGTTGAGTCGTTGTTGAGTCGTTTTTGTGTCGTTTTTTAGTCTTTATGAAATTGTTGAACAACTCCACATACTTGGAAGTTTGAATAGTTTACTTGTCGAGTTTTTGCATGTTTTTGTCCTCTTGTGTGAGGGGTTGAATTCTTGTACTTCGTCCAAAATCCGCCTATATATATAATCAACATTTATTCGTGAAAAGATTGCAAAGCTCTAAAATCACTTTTGATTTTGCTCCCAAATTCGATGCAAACTAGTGAGTAGCCTTGTGTGATTTATTGGCTTGCTTACATTTTTATGGAAATTACATTGAGGAGGTTTGATTTTGCTCGTACATGATTGAATTCGAAAATGACCTCGAGGCACATATATCACCCTTGTTCCGGCCATATCCATATATTTAAACTACTTTAAAAGTCCCAAATGAGCCCCCTTGAGCCTATGTCCCGTTTCTTGTTAGCCGAGCTCAATTTTAGCTCTTATATCTTCATAAACTGTGAGGTAAGAGTGTATGATTAGTTGACATGAAATGTGAGGGAAATTGATTGTGGGTTTCGAGTTTTGAGTTGCTTATACAAAAAAAAAAGAATAATACTCCAACACAAATCACGAAAAGTGATAAAGCGTGCGTTCAAGTAAAAAGCCTAATTCAAAAAGGCTAATTCTAGTAAAAGAAGCAAATTCAAAAAAAAGGGGCTAATAAAAGTTGGGAAAGTAAGTGAACTTAAGGGTTTCGAATGAGAGTTTGGCGAATTGGGAAAGGTGAAGCGATTATAAGTTTCGGGTTTTAGAAAGTAGGATTTTGTGTGTTATTGATCACGTTTGATCGTGTGTTAGCCACTATATCCAAATATTCCATACCTTACCAAAGAGCCAACATTACAACCTATAATAAAGACCTCCTTCGATTCTTATTTGGTCATGTATTATGAGCAATTTTGAGCGTTCGATTTGTAAAATCTGGACAAGGTGCATGAATTGACCAGCTTGAGCGTATACACGTCCCATATCAAACACTTGAGAGAATTGAGCGAACACCCTCAAGATTCCATTTGTGAGGAAGTCATCGATTTGGCTTGCATTTGAGAAAGAGTAATACGAGCAATGCTTGACGATAGCGAGTCTATGTTGATAATTCCATCATATAAATAAGGATAAGCACATGGGTTTCTCTTCTTACATAAGGTTCATTGCATGTACACTCTTGATTCTTTTCGTTGTTCGAGGACAAAAAAATCGATAAGTGTGGGTTAGTTGTTTTGCATGTAATTGTTGTGTTTTTCCTTGTGTTTTTAGTTAGAGTTTAGCGTCGTTTCTAGTAGTATCGAGTCATTTTTCATTAGGTTTTAAGACTTTTTCTCGTTGATTTTCTTTTTGGCTTAAAGTGTACGAAGTGTGAGGTGTTTGTGCTATTTTTGGGTTATTAAGTTTGAATTCTTGCTTCATAGGTGGCCAAAAAGATTATATTCACTCGGCGGACGTTTTGGACCGGAAAATGAGAAAATCAAGCTGAAAGCATCCAAGATTGACTGAAAAGCCCCAAATCAACTGGCGGTCGATCGACTGGTCCATGATCGACTGAGCGAGCTCCAAATCGACTGCCGGGCAGTAGCCTACATCTTGCAAGCAGAGCAGTCGATCGACACCCCCTGCAGTCGATCGACCGCAATGCTGAGGGCTCCGAGAATTTTGGTATTTTCGACATGTATTCCCCTACAAATAACTATATAAAGCCCACACCTTGCACCATTGAAGAAATCACTCCCTTCCCAACCCTAGCTTGGGTTTGGGATCAAAATCACTCTCAAGCTATTGGATAATTCTCGTCCTTAGGATTTAGATTCAATTTCAAGCTTTGATGTAATTTTTTTTTTCTAGATTAGATTTAATTTCAAGCATCTACTTGGGTTTGTAAGCCTAAGAAAAATCCAAATACTCATTTGGATTGTTACTTTGATTTCAATTACATTCAAGCTTTGTTTCATTTCTTAATTCAAGTAAGTTTCCTTTCAATTTCATGTTTTATGCTTTATTTCCATACTTTGTTCTTCATTTCCATGCTTGTTCTTCATGTTATGCTTTTTGACTTAGCACCTTGATTACTTGTTAGATCTTAAGAATTGGATATGAAATCTAGATGAGTGACACGTCTATATCATAGATCGAGTCTTAGATCGTCTTGATTTCATATTGTTCTTGTGCTTTATTTGAAATTTAATTTTCATGCATAGTTTTAGGTTAAATATTAGATCTAGGTTTTGTTGCTTGTTATTTTCCTTAAAGTTTTGAAATTTCTCGTCAATTTCCATTGCTCTTTCCATTCATGCTTTCAATTTATGTTAATTTAAATTATTTAGGATTTTATGCATAGTTGTACCTTGTGATTGCATGCTTGTACTTGGTGAAACATTGCATTTTCTTGCTCGTTTTCATTATTGCTTTGCATTTCCATATTGAGGCATCCGACCAAAATGAAATTTCAATTCCTAGCTTAGTTTAGTTACTTTAATTTCTTTACTTTCATTTTCCTTTTATTTACAAAGCTTGAAACACATTGATTCCTTCAATTGAATCGAATTCCGATAATACCAAGTCATGAACCCGTTGATATACTTTCAACACCACTAGAACTCTTCAAACAGACCTCATTTTTGGTAAGTGAGCGAGCTGGTTTGTTTCTTTGGAGAAGGGAGCGAGCTGGTTTGTAGAGTAGTGACATGGGGTATGAGGATGAGTTCTCATATAGGGTCGTGACCTCTTATGTTTTGTGTGCTGGAGTTTGGTTATGGGATTTATAAATATCAAGCCCATTGGCTTACATGGATAGTTTATGGGGTCCTGGCAGACTATATGGAAGGAATAAACAGGCCCAGGCCTATTATGGTAAGAGATCTATTATTTGTGGGAACTTAGCATAAAGGAAGAATTCTAATTATAAGACGGTCATGGTGTCATAGTATTTATGGAATTGTGGTAAAATAAGGGAACCCTTGCTTGGGGAACACTTCTCTTGTCTCTATAAAAGGGGTGCATACATCTCATTATTTTTATCTTGCTTTTATCGTACTTGGGCTCTGAGAACTACCAATTGCTTATATAACTTAAGCATCGTAGGATCTTCACGGGTCTGGTATCCGAACCGTCTGAAGGTGCTGTTTTGCAGGAATGGCGAGGTCGCTAGGAGGATCGTTGAAGGCTTAGCAGGTCGCTGAGAAGTTTTTGGAATCTATTTCAGGTCGCTGATCTCAGATTTGAGGTTAGTACCCCATATTCTTGGTAACCAATCTTTTTGGTTTTATCAATTATGAATTCTAAAAATAAAGGTCAATTTTATATGAACAATTATTTTATTTCTATGAGATAAACCATAAATTGTACAGAATAATCGTGCATTTTCAAAATGTTAGACAGTCTCGACAAAATAGAAAACCACGTGCACAGAGGAAGACTCAAAAAAAAATCAAAAAAAAAATCAAAATTTTATTCATATATAATTCAGGGAATAAAAAATAAAATATATATACTAAGAAAGAGTACTATTTGCCCTTGTGAAAGGTTAAACAATCGTCACAACTCATTTTTGGTAGCTTATAAAACTCCACTTGACATTTCAATTCAATCATACACATAAATCGATCATGGATCAAAAAATTATAATCATAAATCAAAACCAAAGTTCACATGTTTAATTGACAAAAACTTACACACGATTCAACTTCCCATGATTGACAAAAGACCATGATGTTTAATTGTCGAGTTATCAAATTGAAAGAAGGAAAAAAAATAGGTACAAACTATAGCAAGATCAATATATGAAAGAGCAATACTCATCAAAATTTAATTCTACATGACATTGCCTAGAATAACATATTCCTCGTTGCAACTGATGCGACCAAAAAGATTGATGCTTCAAAAATAGAGAGTACTAACCTCGAAAATATGATCAGCGACCTAATAGACCTCCAGAAATATCCTGGCGACCTGATTAACTTGCAAATCAGAACTCAAGCCGGACGGTTCCGACGTAGGCCCTTCAATACTTAAGTCAGATAGTGTTCGAGAGAGATGTGCGAGAGCTTGATAGCGCGCAAGATCTTAAAATATAAAATAAAATCAATGTAGAGTAAAGAGTGAGGCTTGTGTCCTCTTTGTATAAACAAGAGATAAGAGATAAGAGATGTGTTCAAAGTCGTGTTCCCAAACTAGGGTACTCGTCACCTATAAAAGCGCTTGCTTCTCATAAAGGAGATCTCCTAGAGGAGAGCTCGCCATAAAATCCACAAGCTCCGTAATCCATGATAATTAGAGATGAGAGAATTATGATCTCCATGATAACGAGAGGGGTGGAGTTATGAAATAAGAGCATGAGATGTAAGGCCTCAGAGATGAGCATCAGAGCCTGAGAGATGAGTATGAGATGTGAGATCATGAGATGTGGGGGCGTAAGATCGTGAAATAAGGGCATGAATCCCCTATTTATAAGATAACAGAAGTACTCCTAATCTAGGGTTCCCCTCTCCTACTAAACTATAATACCATAAATAGCGACCGCCTCAGAATTTGGATTCCTCTTGTATGCTAATTTTTATTGCTGTGAGAACTCTCGCTTAATTACTAAAATAGTCATGGGACAATAAGTCTGTCCATAGATTTAGTCCGTCGGGACCCCATAAAATAACTTGCATTAGCCCATCAGAGCCCTAAAACCATGAGTCCCAGCTCTCAACTCCGAGCTCCCACTCATCGCCGAGCTGGTATACTAATACTTATATGATAAGAGCTTACCACCTCATATAAAAGCTCGCCACTCCCATACATCAGGTCGCTACCCTTCAAAATAGCTCACCCAACTCATAGAAGAAATGCACCTTCTAAGAAACGAGGTCTCTTACCAAAAATCTACATAAATATTTGCATATTGCCGACGTGAATATTTGATGTTGTATCAGCTAGTCCCCCACATTCTGGTTGGATGGGGTAGGAAACTAAGTAGAATGTAATTATGTGTTACCTCGGAAGTCAAACAGTCATGATTTTTGGAAAAGGCACGGTACCCTTAGCCATCACTTCTCATTTAAGATCAAATGCCCCTCTGCACCATGTCGGACATGGGTCGTCAGCCCGTTACCTCATAATATATTTAATCGTGTGGGCCCAAAAATGAAAGGCCCATAAAAATCCCTACCAATTTTCCCGCTAATCAAAAAGCCTTTCTGTCTTTTCAGATTTTGCGCCACCCAACCCACAAAACACTCCTTCGTCTTCACTTACCCTCATTTACACAAATTAGAGCAAAAATCACGCCATTTTTTCTCTGCAAAAATTTTCTGCAAGTTTCTGTAAAAAATCGCCAAGCATATGCCCCAAATTCACCAGTCAAGATGATGAGTAAGTCCCCCTAATCCCTTGTCTTAATAATAATTACTCCATTTTTTTGTGAATTGCTATTTTGCTAAGTGTGATTTGTTTGTGTATTTCCCTCCCGATTAATTGGTTGACGACGAAAATAGCTCCACCTACCTTCGACTCCCAAAACCCTAATTCTCCAACCCCAGATGTATCATCCGATACTGAATCAATAAAGTTTCCTCTCAAACGCCATAGTAGAAGAAGAAATATACCTTCACCTCAACCTGCATCCCGACCCGGTCTAACGGATGAACCGGAAGGAGACATCCCTTAGATCGAACTCGAGGCTCAGACCAGAGCCTTATCTGAAATAATTCCTGAAGGCATACCCTTAACACAACAAGAAATGCCTTCATCCTCGCAACCCGAACATTTCTTTGCCAACCTAGTAACCGTGGTACCTCCTTCGGCTCAAGCCGACCTGCCTCGTCTTCCGCGAGCTACTAGAATAGCCGCACAGAACCCTTGGGTGCTCTCTGATCGGAGTAACCTTGAAGCATTCGAAAAAGTACTTAACCTCTCAGAGACTGCCAAACCAATCTACCCCAATACTACCGAGACTAACCCGAGTCGTTCTCCTAACAATCACATCACACTTTTTAACGAATTTCTAAGAGTGGGAGTCAGATTCCCCCACACTGGTTCTTGTTCGCCACATCAAATAAATATAAAGTCCCCTACTTCAAATGACCCCTAACTTCATTAGATTTATAGTTGGGTACGTGATTTTGTTTACATACCATAACATACAACCTGACCCAGGTTTCTTCCATTTCTGTTTTTAAATAAAGAACCAAAAAGGTTCATTCTATCTTTCTTCACGCCACAAGAAATGCGTTTTAGTGAGCCTATCATCCAAGGTGCATGAATGGAGAGCTAAATTCTTTTTCATCCATAATAACGAAACCTGGCCATTTGACACCGAATGACAAAATCCAACTCCCGAACAAGATGCAGCACCTTCTCCTAAAAATCAGCCTGCCTCCTATCAATAGTACTCTGACCTCCTCGACGAATAGAGCAAGAAATCTTATAATGTGATGAATCTCACAGATTCGGAGAGAGTTTTTTCATTTGTAGGTTTTAGACAACGACCTACGGATTTAACCAGATCTGAGTTCGGCAGGTTTCCAATTCATCACAAGTTCTCCCAACTGCACCCTTACGTATAATAAACTAATATGCTCCCTTTTTTATGCAGATGATATCATTGCTAGCTGTCTATCTTCGAGCTCAGAGGGAGGTGCCACTATCCAACCAGATCCATGTCCTACTGTGACATCAAATACGCGACCTCCTGTGTTTGATGTGGACAAGGTGGTGGAGTTTGCCTTATCTGCAAGAAATGAACAAGAAGAGACAGCCAACCCCGAAGAATGAATACCACTTCGGAATGTGCTCAATAAAGGGAAGGGTAAAAGAGCAACTAGTGAGCGAACTCCCTCTCGGCAGACACCTCCAATCCCCAAGTGTCGTCGCCTTCAGAAGGCATCTACCTCCAGTCCTCTGGATCTGGAAAAAGGTTTGGCTCAATGCAAATACGCTGACCAGGTTCAATCTATGCTCCAGAAGCAGATGTGGTCTCTTATATACTTCCGATCTCACCACACATACAATATTATATCATTAATCTTACATCTTGACTTAACTTTAATATATATATCCCAATACAGATACAACCTTGGATGGCCTGTCACGCCACCTACTGTCGGCGACCCCCGAGGGCGAATTACAAAAAATGTGCGACGAGCTGACAGCTCAAGCAGAGAAGCAGACACAACAACTATCCTTGACCAAAGGAGAGATGGATGAAGCCCTTCACCGATTAACATCCCGGAAGGAGGAGCTGCACATTGACAAGAGTCATCTGGAGACCTTCGAAGATCGTCTAAGGAAAGTGGAGGAGCTATTGCAGGAAGAGGAGAGACAAGTGCACAAAGTAGGTTGCATATCTCGGCGACAGGGGGTTGCAGAAGGAAAAGCTGAGGGCCGAGAGGAGGGGTTGAATGAAGGTCGTCGTACATTTCTAAAGAGCGAGGTGGGCAAGAAGTTCATAGAATCCTATAGGACCGAGCTGATGGACAAGCACCGACATACAACACACTTCCTGGGTAAGATAGGAAGAGGAGCCAAAGAATGGTTCAACTTTGCTGTAGAGCGAATCAAGGCTCAACTTGCTACAGCCAATATCCAATTCGAACCAGGTGTGAAGGCCATGAACGCCGAGCTCCTTCCCTTCTCCTTCTGGAAAGGTGATAAGAACCAGCTCGTAATGGCTAAGTGGCGGATCCACTGCAAGGGTGATGCAATCTTGAGGGTTGGGCTTGGTGCCGAGCTAGAGAACCCCATTGACGAGCTGCTCCCTAATTTGTAATCCTTTCCGACCATAATATTTACTCCAGATTTCAAATTGCCATGTACGAACAAACTTGATTCTTGTTGCGACTTGGTTCTATCATGAAAATATATGTTTTCACCATTTGCTGTGCGCAACCCATTGCATACAAATCCCTTATAATATGAGTATAGGAGAATAATTGAAAACCATAAGTGGAACCTTATGCGACCATGAATAATATGAATCAGGAGATAGTTAGGTAGCCAAATCGTAATGAGAGAAAGCTAGACATAGACGAGACCCTACGTAGTCCCCCGAGTTATTGTAATGTGATTGAAAACCAATAACCTCAGCGTCATATAAACCTGCTTGACGCATAACCAAATTCAAGCATATAGAGATCGTAAAGAGTTTGCAAATCAAACATACTCAGAAAATCTACAAGCAACATGTAAATCAAACATGTTCGTAACTGAAGATAAACATGTAAATCAAACATGTTCGTAACTGAAGAAAAACATCAAACATGCCTCTCTTCCAAACATCACAGAATATGTAAATCAAACATATTCAAGAATACATGAGAACATGTAAATCAAACATGTTCTCACATAAGACTAGATAAAGCAATCAAGATCAAACAAATCACATAAGACCAAATAAATAGTATGTAAATCAAACATACTTAAAAAACTGAGAGAAAACATGTAAGGCAAACATAATTCCTCCTAAATAACCCAGAATATGTAAATCAAACATATTTAAGGACGTGGAAAAACATGTAAATCAAACATGCTCTTCCACTAAATTATCCATTGCCATATCCATAGAAACCATAGTCGACCTGATGAAAGTGTCGAGGCTTGACCATATCCTCCTACCTAATGAAAGCATCGAGGCGAGACCGTATTCGATGACCTAATGAAAGCGTTGGGCTTTAACCATCGCCAACCTAATAAAAACATTGGGTTTTAACCATAAAAACCATATTGGACCATGGGATTTGTAGATGATCGGTTCTATGTAATGAGGTCGCATGAGGTCACCGAGATCATAGCTAAGATTGTAATAATAAAGGCGAGGTCACAGGCTAAGGCCGTTGCTGATAACAAAACTGAGGTCGCAAGAGTAAAGTTGTGGTTGCTTCTGAGGTCGCGAGAGTAAAGATGAGGTCGCAACATTAACAATGTGGTGTATATGTATGTCTCCATAGATTGTTTGGTAGTTGGCAAAATAGCATCACTTTGCCATTAAGAGGAGAAGGTGTCATGATAGTACGCGGAGATTATTTGTCCAGTCCATGCTTATAAGAACCATAGAGTGCATGGGCAAAGTTCTTTGTCGGGAGATTGCCGACATAGGTGATTAAGTTGCGTTGATGGATAAGAGGTTGGGCGAGATCAAACTCAAAATCCGAGAGTTGTGCAATTGGGCCGCATGGAAACCTTAATGCGAGTCATGGCGCAAGAGGTATGCGAGGCGGGTTGAGGTCATCAAAAAATCGGGCTGGTGAGTGAAGCGCTTGCGCCAGTCCGTAGACCGAGAAGCGCAATGAGCCGACTTACTTTTAGAGGCGGGAAAAAATCTCGGTGCTTAGCACCATCAGCCAGGCGCCTGAAGGTCCAAGATAAAAACTCAAGCAAGGTAGATGAAGGAAATATAAAATCCTCCATTTACGAGGTTTAAACGAGCGTACCTGATACGTAGTCATATTGATGCCATAGAAAAATATACCACTCTTCGAGTATGCGACCTCGCAATCATATTTCCTTGGACACGCAACCTGATATATAGCCTTAAAATATTGGCGATCTCGTTGGGTTGAGTTGACCATCCCCGAGTTAGATGTCGGGCAGCTCATAAGTTAACCCTTCATAATCAAAATTAAAACGAGCTAAACAGGTAAATCTGCACTTAACCAGTTAGTATACGATCATAAAAATAATCGATAAGTAAGGTATGAGCATCGCAACCCTTACTCGGCCCATCAACCCTTATGAGTTGCCATAAAAGAGTTTAAGTAAAATGCACCATCAATTTTTTAAAGCCATAGAGAATTAGAACTTATCTGTGAGGGTTTCATGATCGATTAAATTGTGTATTCTCACGTCTTTTTCTCAAGGACTTGATGTCCCTCTTTCCCACAGACGGCGCCACTTGATATGACCAAAAAGATTGATGCTTAAAGAATAGAGAGTACTAACCTCAAAGATGTGATCAACGACCTAATAGACCTCCAGAAAGATCCTAGCAACCTGATTAACCTACAAAACAGAAACCAAGCCAGGTGTCCCCAGCGTAGGCCCTACGATACTTAAGTCAGATAATGTTCGAGAGAGATGTGCGAGAGCTCGATAGCGCGCAAGAGCTTAAAATATAAGATAAAATCAATGTAGAGTAAATAGCGAGGCATGTGTCCTCTTTGTATAAACAAGAAATAAGAGATAAGAGATGTGTTCAGATTCGTGTTCCCAAATTAGGGTCCTCGTCACCTGTATAAGAGCTTGCTTCTCCTAGAGGAGAGCTCGCCATAAAATCCATAAAACCCATAAGCTCCATAATCCATGATAATTAGAGATGAGAGAATAATATGAGCTCCATGATAGCGAGAGGAGTGCAGTTATGAATTAAGAGCATGATATTTAGGGCTAGAGAGATGAGCATCAGAGCCTGAGAGATGAGTATAAGATGTGAGATCATGAGAGGTGGGGGCGTAAGATCGTGAAATAAGGTCCTGAATCCCCTATTTATAAGATAAGAGAAGTACTCCCAATCTAAGGTTCCCCTCTCCTATTAAAACTATAATACCATAAATAGAGACCGCCTCAAAATTAGGATTATTCCTGTATGCTAAGTTTCCATAGTTGTGAAAACTCTCGCTGAATTACTAAAATAGTCATGGGCCAATAAGCATGTCCATAGATTGAGTCCACCGGGTCCCCATAAAATAGCTTGCATTAGCCCATCAGAGCCCAAAAACCATGAGGCCCAGCTCTCAACGCCGAGCTACCACTTAGCGCCGAGCTACCACTCAGCGTCGAGTTGGTATACGAATACTTATATCATAAGAGCTCACTACCTCGTATAAGAGCTCGTCACTCCCATACGTCAGATCGCTACCCTTCAAAACAGCTCGCCCAATTCCCAAAAGGAATGCACCTTCTAAGAAATGAGGTTGCTTACCAAAAATTTACATAAATACCTGCACGTTGCCGACGTGAGTATTTGATGTCGTATCAGCAACTTTCATTACCCTACACGACACACACATGACATAACTTATATTTCACCGGTTTTAATAAAGAACAAATCATCCTGGAAGGATTTTATACAACAAGGGGTAGTAATAAAGACTATTCTATTATACCTAGAGGTGGCGATATGGTCAAAACCTGTCGGTTTTTAATTGGCAGTTACAAAATGTCGGTTAAAATAACTGGCTAAACCTAAACCGTAACTGAATCGGCGGTGAACCGGTTATGGTTATGGTTTAGGTCGGTTAACCAAAAAATCGGATGTTAACCAGTGATTTTTTTTAAATGAATTAAAAGACTTGAGCAAAATTTGGATAATTGAGATAATAAATGAGAAACTTAAGTAAAATTAAAATGAGATAGATAGATGAGAACTTAAATAATATTTGAGTAATTGGATTCTTTAAGTAAGAAGGTTTTAAAAAAATATATTTTTTTTAAAAGGACTTGATTTTAGTTTTAATATTAGGAGTTAAATTGCCTATATATCCTCTTAGAGGAATCAAAGTACACGTAGTTCTTATACTTACCTACATTATGTGGATAATGGATGAGGCTCGTCTTCGTTGATTCGTCGTTGTCGTTGCTTCCCAAAGTGGTATCATAATGGTTGCTCTCTTCACCTTCATCCAACTGCAGTTCTTGTTCTTATTTTTCAACTTTGAACCAATCATTCATTAACAATTGATTTTCAAGATTCTTGGGCAATAAGTTAGACCACCGATCATCTAACACAAAGCCTCCCATGCTAAAGGCCTGTTTAACAGAAACTGTTGAAACGGGAATAGCGAGAACCTCCTTGGCAATCCTAGAGAGTGTAGAAAAAATAGTGGCCACTTTCAACCAAAACTGCACAAGATCGTTAGTACCATTGGGCTTTTTCGGGATACTTCCCGATTCAAAATCCCCCTAAGTTACTTTCTAATTCCATTGTTCGACTAGCACTAGCCCTTTGCCTTTTCACTTAGTATCCTTAATCAATCTCTTATATGGGGTTAGAGCTTATCGAGGGTCGTTGAACAATGTTCTTACATTAGAAGTGGTGGGAGAAGGAGAAGGGGAAGGTGACACATTAACATCACTAGAAGATTGATTATATTCATGAAAAATATGTAATAAATAATGTTTTGCTTGGTGAGTACAAGTTAAGGGGTTAGGAATTTCAACATTTGAATTTTGTAAAAAAGGTCCTAATGCATCATAATAAACTGTAAACAAAATTTCTAAACCTTTGACCTAATAATCCGGGTCTAGAATTTTTGCAATCAAATAAATACCGAAAGTGTAGAGAAAATATTTGACCAATTTACTCAACATACTAGCAACACATTCACCCAATTCAAGCGAATCGAGTAATGAATTACTAATAAGTACAATTTGAATACATTGATCAAGAAGTAGTGTGGAGGTAGGATAATAAACATCGGATAGAGTCGGTGGCGTCGCTAAATTTCTTTTAAAAGGAACATCATATTATAACAATCATCCCACGCATTGGAAAATAAAATGAAATCGACATCTTGATTAGCAAAAAATGCACACAATGCTTCTATATTCAAAAGAATCATTAAGCAACTTATAATTCGAGTTCCAACGATTTGCCACGTCAATTGAAAAACTTTTTGGATGCAAACCATTATTTCGGCAATATTTTCGCCATTTTTTGCGAGCGAATCATGTTTTGCAATATGAAATACCGCACTCCTAATCGAAAAAATTTTATATTTAGAAGTAATTAAACCATCTTAAACACATAAATTCAAAATATGACAAATGCATCTAACATGAAAAAAATTAACTACCAATAGAAGGTTGATAAAATGTTTTAGCAAATCTAAACTAGTCGTATTAGCCGCGACATTATCTAATGAAATTGAAAAAATCTTGTTACCTAAATGATACTCGAATAAAATAGTGGATATTTTGCGTGTAATATTCACCGCATTAAGCGAACTATTAAACTCTCCAAATTCAATCAAATGTTTTTGCAAAGTTCAAGAAATATCAACCCAATGACATGTAATTCCCATATAATTATTATTATGATGGGAAGCCGTCCAAATATCCAAACATATAGAGACACTATGAGACAAACTATCAAATATGAAAATCAAATTCAACTTATACTCACCAACCATTTTTCCAATATTGCGAGTAACTTTATTTCATGAAATCCTAGTGCTAGATGGATTAAATTCACCTCTAGTAAAACAGGCTTTTGCAATCTGCAGAAAATTATATATCCTATTCTTTTCATGCATTTAAGTTAATAAGATTAATCTATTGTGTTTAAACTTACATGGATCACAATATACTTTTAATACACATAATCCGCATAAAATTATATTGTATTTCATCTATTTTATACCAAAAAAAGTGGAATCCATCTAAAACCCACACAAACAAACATAGATTGCAAAAATTGATTCCATTTTCATATTTAATCCAAACATAGACGCATAACTATTATTTAGATAATTATAGAAACTATAGAATTTGTTACAAATCAATATTTATTTTAAGATATAAAATTTAAAAACAATCGCACAATATTGCATCATGAAAAAAGGACAAGAAAACACCTCAACATTCACCCTCATAACTAAACTGTACCAAATTATTTTCAATTGAAAACGAATTAGACAAAAGCCCCAAGAGAGTCCAGATTCACCGAGTTTTAACAATCCATAATCCTAATCACACAACCCAACAAAAACCCATACAATTTACTCACAGAAAATAGAAAAGCAATAAATAAATAATAAATCATTCTACTCAAAGAAAAAATAGGGCTAATTGAAAATATACCAATATATATATTTCCACTGATAAAACAAAAAAGATTAGTTACCATGAATATGGGGTACTAACCTCAAATCTGAGATCAGCGACCTAAAATAGCTTCCAAACACGTCACAGCGACCTGACAAGTCTCCAAAAAGCCTCTTAGCGACCTAACCGATCCTGCAAAATAATACCTTCAGTCGAGTCGGTGATCAGACCCGCAAAGGTCCTCCGATGCTTAAGTTAGATATTGCGAGAAATAATTTAGAGAGCCCAAATCACAATAGAAAAACAACTTAAAATTAAAGAGAGGTATGCACCCCTTTTATAGAGACAAGAGAAGTCCTCCCTAAGCCAGGGTATCCTTCTCCCACCAAAATTCCATAAATACCATGACCGACTTAGAATTAGGATTCCTCATGTATGTTAAGTTCCATAAATAATAGATCTCTTACTTAAATTACAAGAATAGGCTTGGGCCTGTTATTCTTTCCATATAGTTCGCTAGAACCTCATAGACCATCCATACAAGCCCATTCGGGCTTAATATTTATAAAGCCCATGATCGAGCTTAATAGCTAGCGCCCAACACACAAAAGCATAAGAGGTCGCGACCCTATATGAGAACTCATCCACATATTTCAGGTCGCTACTCTATAAACCAGCTCGCTCACCTCCCAGAGGATACGCTCCTTCCAAGAGATGAGGTCGCTTTCCATAAATACCCTCATATATTACGTATGGATTTTTAGTGACGTATCAGCTAGTCCCCCATGTTCTAGCTGATCGAGGTACGAAATCAGGTAGGACATGTAAAACAGAGTTAAAAGAGCACAACCACCAAAAACAAAAATATAAATAAATCACCCCTCCACCTTACCAAACCATATTCTAGAATCACCCAACTCGATATACCGAGCTATAATACCAATCATCCCATGAGAAATTATCACGTAAGCCCGCGACCTCCAAAATATCAGCTCGCTGAGCTCGCTCATCCTCCAAGAAGAACTCTACAAGTCCCAAGGTCAAGTCCCCAGACCCCATACCTGACGACCTAATAACCATAAAGCCCCTTCCACACGACCTCTAGCTGTAATCGGGCACAAAAACCCAAGAAAACATAATCATAAACAACCCAAAAAGTCAAAACACGCCTATCCTTACCCATCACGTCCCTTTTAAGTTTCATTAAATGCAGCCTGACTACGTGTCAGGCACGTGTCACTCCCCCATTTTCTCGTAGTATAATAAACATGATAGGCCCAAAACATTCCTTGAAACCCTACCAAATTTCCCGCTCCTACCTGTCCCATCAGCTTTCTTGGCACCCAATACACAAAACCTTTTCATCTTCCCCCCATTCGTCACTTTACCAAAAACCTAAGCAAAAATCACCATTTTCTCTCTGCAAAAAAGCTCGTACACTCTCAGGTTTACAAAAGTTTTCCAGCAACGCACCGTTCATCCCAGACCTCCTCGACAACAAAAATGGGTAAGTCCCCAAATCTCCTCCTAATAATTAATTTAAATTCATATATGTATTGCATCTGCTGAGTTGTTGTATTTCATGTTGTCCCCTTCCCCTTGTATTTTCCTATTGATGACAAAATCAGCATCCTCCAACCCCGATTCCCAAAATTCAAAGCTTTCCCCTGATTCAAACCCCACCGAAAGTCCTTAAATCTTCCAGAGAAGACAAAAACATCCCTCCTCTCCCCCCTACAGCCTCCGCGATGAGCTAGAAGGCGACGTCCGCTGGTCGGATTTAGAAACCCAGATTAGGGCTCACACCGATGCCCAAGCCTTGTTAGAGAACATAACTAAAAATCCTTATCCTGCCCCATTATCTCCTGCAAATATCCCAGAGGGAATTCCCTTAACCAAACCTATTAGCCCACCACCTTGCGAACACTTTTTAGAGAACCCTGTAACCTTAGCGCCCTCAGTAGATGCTGCCGACCTGCCTCCCTCAACCCTAACGACCAAGGCAGTCAAGGATAACTATTGGCTGCTTCCTGACCCAGAAAAACTAGAAGAATTTCGACAAACCCTTAACCTCCCGGAGACCGCCCAAATGGTCCTACCCAACATTCTCTATTTAGACCCTATGAAATCATCTTCAAACCATATAACCCTTTTTGATGAGCTGCTTAGAGCGGGGTTTAGATTCCCACCACATCGCTTTTATATCCAAATCTCCCTCTTGTACAAAGTTCCCCTTTTACAATTGACCCCCAACTCCATAAAATATCTAGCGGGCCATATCATATTGTGTAAATATTATAACACTCTGCCTGACCCAGGCTTTTTTCATTTTTGTTTTCAAATAAAATACCAAAGCAATTCCTTTTACCTCTCTGCTCGCACTGGCAAAGCCCGCTTCTTAGTGAGCCCCTCAAATAAGTTTCCTGAGTGGAAGAGAGATTTTTTCTTTGTACATAATACCGAGGAATGGCCCTTCCTAACCGAGCTGCAATACCATACCCCAAAACAATCCAGTCCTCCCAGCCTCAAACATCTTCCCATTTTGTACAAAAAATATTCTGACCAGCTCGCGAAATGGAGTAAGCGCCCATTTGACGTGGTGCTACTCACCATCCGGTCCAAAGTTTTCAGATATATGGGCATTGACTCTCGTCCTATCGACCCGGATCTTGCACTAACCGAATCAGAGTTTGGTAGGTCTCCTGCATTGTAAAATATTGCACCACTACCTCGAATAGTCACCCATCCATGCTAACTCACCATATTCTCATTTACAGATGCCTTTGTCGATGCCTGCATCTCATCGAGCTCAGTGGAAGTCGTGGCACAAACCGAGCCACAACCCGAGAACACCTCAGCACCTCCACCGTCTCTCATCAACGCAGATGAGTTTTAAACGAAGCATTTAGTACGGAGAGTGACCCAGAAGTTGAAGATGAGCTGGAAGAAGCACAGCTAGTCAGAAAATCTTCAAAGGGGAAGCGACCAACCAGACCATCTGCTAGGAGACCCAGCTCCCCAGCTCCAAAGCGTAGACGTCTCTGCAAGACCTTTGGCGGCTCTTCATCTAGCTCTCCAAACTTGGAGAAAGACTTAGCCAATTGTGAAGACGCAGCCGCCATAAAGGCACTTCTCTAGGAACGCACCCTGGCTCAGGTATATCCCAAATCTAGAGTCTGACCCTTAGACAATCTAACAGCATTCAACTATTAACCCTTTCCTTTGTTGTATGTTCATACAGCTGAATACCATGTATTCCACGGTATCCATTCAGCTTGCAGCCTGCGCCACAGACAGCGACCTACAAAAAACGTGCGAAGAGATGAGCACACAAACCGAACAACAGACAAAACAACCCTCGCTAGCGCAGGGCGAGCTAGATCAGGACCGCAAACAGTTGAGCGCCAGTGAAGAGGAGAATGGTAGCCTGAAGAGCCAAGTAGCCATCTTGAAGGACAAGACGGCCCGCATAACCAATGAGCTCAAGGAACGAGTCCAAAAACATGAAGAGAATATGCGGGCTAAAGAAGAACAAATTCAGGCAGCTCGCGAACAAGGCGTCACTGAAGGTCGCCGAACTATCTTAACGAGCGATGTGGGCAAAAAGTTCATGGGTGCCTACCGAGAGGAGCTGATTAAGACTTTCAGGAAATCGACTCTGTACCTCGGCAAAATGACTGTGGGCAGCAGGGAATGGGTCCACAAAGCTGTAGGGATAATCAAAGAGCAGCTCGTAGCTATAAATGCCACATATAATCCTGACGTGAAAGCCACCGTCAATAAGCTACCTCACTTCAGCACCTGGAAAGGTGACATGAAGCAACCCCTTGATGCAAAATGGTGGCTATCATGCCAGGGCCGAGCTGTACTGTCCGCCGACCTGATTGCCGAACTAGACACACCCCTGGAGGACTTCGTTCCCGCTCCTGGGCCGAGTACAACTTAATGGCTTGCTGTTCTCTTTAACTCACAAAACCTGTGTCTTATTCGCACATTTAAGAATCTAATCTGTATGAACAACTCCTTTTATTATATGCATAGCTCCTCAATTCTCAAACCATCTACAACCCTGCAATTAAAACCATATAAAAGCCAAACCACAAACCATGTATAAAGTAAACCCACAAGTTAATAACACATGTCGCGTGAATTCACAACTAAACACAATCATATTTCCTATCCTTATAAAACCATGCGATTCAAGAAAAAATAATCAAATCACGCACTATAAACAACCCAATAGAGCTAAAACCAAATCGCATATAAAACATATTTGCTCGCGCAAACATAAACATCCATAACATAAAACAATAACTCGAAAAAGATATGTAAGTCAAACATACACTACAAGAAATGAGCTTAAGAGGGAGGACAGAATTGGAAGGACATTGGTGTCGTGCCTATAGGTAGGACATATAGGCACGACATCCAAAAGTCCTTACAATAGGTTCGGTAATCTGTTGGGAGGACATTTGTCCTCCCAGTAGATAAAGAGTCGTTGCTATATGTTCTACCTTTAGTGACGACATTTTGTCCTTCCTATAGGATGTAAAGTCGTCCCAAAAAAGAGCATTTAATTACTTTAAGTTATATTGTTGATTTCACTAGTTGTATAAATATTCAAAAATAATACCCCAATAACTTATAAATTTCTCAAATGTTCCTAGGTTTGCATAATTACGTAAMAAAAWTTTCATCGTATCATAATGTAATTTGTAAATGGAAAAAAATCATAACTATCTGTAGTTTTGAATGATGATTGCTTTTATTTTTACTTTATAATATTATCAAATTAAAATCTATTTACCTATTTCGTTCATGCCACTAATGTATATTTTTGTATTAAAAAAAATGGTAAATCTAAATGGTTGTACTAGTTTTTTGAATAACAGTAAAATGGAGGAGCAAAGAAATCACCTATTAACTTTTGGTTCTTTTCTTTTTTCAGGATATAAAATATGGTGATGGACAAGACATAGATGCATATTACGAATAAGATGTCCACAGAGTTGAGGCGTGGAGTGAGAGAATTTATTAACAAATGTAGGCCTCTTGTAAATAAAAAAACGCTTGATTAAATGCTTGTGCAACAAATGTTTAAATATAGAGTCTCATAAGTTAGAAGCTGTTCAAATCCATATTCAGTGGTTTGGGTTTGATGCATCATATGATACTTAGATTCACCATGGCAATTGCTCACCGGAACACCAACCTGGTCCGTCAGACGTTGATTTTGAAATGATGGATGACATGACAAATGTTATGGCAGACTTGGACCAAGATGATGAGTACGGATCGGATGGCCCTAATAAGAAGTATCGTAACGTGTATGAAGCTATGAACACTAAATTATATCAAGGGATTTCATCATTCTCTTCGATGGATTTTCTAGTAAAAYTGATKAATATCAAGGTGAATAATAAGTRGACAAATAGATCATTTGACGAGTTGATTAAATTGTTGAAACTTGCGTTCTATTATGAGGCTAAGAAGTTCCTTTCAAGTTCGGGTCTCTACTATGAGAACATACATGTTTGTAAGTATGATTGTGCACTTTTTTATAAAGAGTATGGCGATAGAGAAACATGTCCAATTTGTGGAGAATCACGTTGGCGAGAGAATAGTGGAAGAGGCTCCAAGAGCAAARTTCYRCATAAGGTTATGCGATATTTTCTGWTCATCTCAAGATTGAAAAGGTTATTTGCAATGGAAGAGACCGTCAAAATCTTATTTGCAATATTTGACAGTTTATAATCTTCCGCTATGGCTTATCAGGAAATCAGAGTATTTGATGTTAACATTATTAATACCTGAACCTAAATCACAGTGTTACCGATGATGATGACATGGAGGATTACACCTTAGTCAAGTACGAACATGTTGAACAACAAGATCATATCACGAGTGAAGATGAAATAAATGATGATCTGCAAATAGGAGATGTCAATTATGATTAGTATTGTAACACTGCTACAATTATCTTTTAATTATTATCATTTGTAGACCATCATCATCGTCGTCATTTGATGTTTTAATTATCGTAACACTGCGATTCTAATTAGTTTTTCAACACCAATCAAAAATTGACTGATTTTATTTTTGTTTCTTAAGATTTATTTTGGGTATGATTTATATGATTTTTGGTAATTGATTGGATATAAAATTATATTATAGAAAATTAAAAAAAAATTAGACAAATAATTTTTTTTGGTGAATAATAATTTAATATAATTTGCGTGTTTTGGGAAAATAATTGAATATAAAGTTATTTGATAATTTTTTTTCCAAATAGGTATACTTCTTATAATAGTGAGATGAAAAAAATATTTTTGAAATAGTAATTAATTTTGAAATGAAAATATAATGAATAAAAAAATATATTTTTGATATTTTTATTTTCTTATTATTTACAAACTCAATATTTCTTTTGGTAGTAATTGAGTATTTCAATTGTTTTTATCTTATATTTCTGAAATATGAGTAAACGAAATATGTATATATATATATATATATATATATATATATATATATATATATATATATATATATATATATATATATATATATATATATATACTAGTTTGAAACCCCGCGTGTTACACGGGCATATCGAAGAAAAACATAAAAAAAAGTAAGAAATTGGTAAAAAGCAAGATTCATTAATAGAGTGTTTTATTAATACAATATTAAAAAAAATTGTTTACCTTAGATTTTGAAAAACTTTTTTTGTAAATAATATTAGTTTTCTTATTAACAATGTTACCATCATCATCGCATCATAAAACTGTCAACCCTTTATGGCTCTTAACTCGAAATATTGCGATATAGAGCTGACCGTGACTGAAAAGTGGTATTGGTAAATACAGTCCAACATTGGAGAGAGTTGACATTGGCTTTTGCTTATAGTCATTGCAAAACAGATGATAAGTGGAAATTATCTCCTTTGAAATTTAATCGGGACCTCGCTATCTGAAGGACTCAATTCCATACGTGGAATGTAAACATTTGTCCCAATATTAGTTCCCACAAAATCTTTGCTTCAATAATCCAATCTCCAAGTTAGATAACAACCAACCTCATCATACCATTGAATAATCACGTTGATCCATGTTTTGAATCAACATAACTGAAACTCCAATCTACAACTTCAAAATATGATTAGGAATCCCTAAGCACTTTATTGTGTTTAGGAAATTGGTCGAGTACACTTGATGTTGTGCTTCTTCATTCACATATGTTTTGCAAATGGTGTCAGAACTAAGATATACTCTTCCATTCTCTGGAATAATAGACAACATGTATTCATTAGCTGTTTTAATAATGTTATTAGTTGGTGCAAGAATGGATCTTTCTTCAAATAATGAATGATTTCCAAGATTTTCTAAAATAGAAAGATAAGTCCTCTCAACAATATCTACACATGATCGCCTGAAGTCTAAAAAATATATCATCGGGTATATTAATTAAAGTTTGACCATCCACTTCGGTACCAATTTTGCCATCACYAATTTTGAGTATCCACTCCGAGAAATCTTTGATTTCACTTGTATCATCATCTATATGACATTAACAGACAATGATAATATTTTTTATATCTCTATAATCATCTGAAATTAAATGGCTCTATTTGTTWATTATACAAGCATATTATATGAATAGAAATCATAGGTATTTATCATATAAGTTGTGTTGTATTTTCCAAATAATATATTTGGGATGAGATATGTTTTTTCAATATATTATTCGTGCTACATTATTTTTAGGTTATCTTTTGAAGACATGGTCTGAAATTATTTATCATATTTCCAAATAGATCAARAATATAAATATTTAATATACACAATCCTGGATATTTGATGCATGATCTCTATAATTTATATATAAGTATTTGGATAGATTTTGTAATCATTTATGTGTTTGAAGTGAATCCATTAGTAATGCTCTTCTTCAGGAATGAGTTCCTTGTGCTTAAATATTTTGAACTCAAATAAAAATAGGACGCGATCCGTATAAAATAGTTATTTATTAGAATATCTGTTTTGAATACATATTACAAATTTTATATATTATTTACGTGGTAATTTCCAAATTATTATGGTCTAGAATTATTCGTTGATATCACCAAATGGATCTCTCTCTCTCTCTCACTCACTCTCTCTCTCTCTCTCTCTCTCTCTCTCTCTCTCTATATATATATATATATATATATATATATATATATATATATATATATATATATATATATACTAGTTTAACACCCGTGTATTACACGGGATTTATAAAAAATTAAATATAAAAATATTTATGAAAATTATAAAGTTTTAAATTTAAAATAAAAAATTAAAAAGATGTGTTCTCAACCCGTGCTCTGTTCAATTTATTAATTATTATAATTATTAATTAATATTATATTTTAGGGACGTTCTACGGTGCCGTGAAGGTACCATACCTCACTTTTTCTCACCAATTATCAATCGTTGGATCAATTTAAAGTTATAAATATTAAAAGATGGATGGATGTAAATGCACGTAGGGTGGGAGGCATGGTACCGTGAAGGCACCGTAGTCATTTCCTATATTTTAATGTTTAGATTAAATTCATTAATAATTATATTTACATACTTATAAAAATTAAAAAGATGTCACATTTTCAACCCGTCTCTAATTTATATTAATTAATTATTATTAACTCATTTTATATTTTTATGTTTAGATTGATTTTGTTAATAATTATAGTTACATACTTTGAAAAAATTCAAAAGGTGTCAAACTCTCAAACCTTCTCGCATTGTGACATTATCTAATAAATAATAATTAATTATTATATAATTTTATTTTTTAATATTTAGATTGAATTCATTACTAATATTTAGTTAGATACTTCGATGATTGCAAATATATCATAATTTACCTATACAAATATTTAAAACTTCAAAAACAAATTATTTCAACTTTTTTTATAAATACAATTTATTTAATATTTTCATATATAATTTTTTTTGTAATTAAAATTATTTCATATGCAATTTATCTTTTAATTAAAATATTTAATTTAGATTCTTTCTACTAATTATATATGACTTATTTATATTTTTATATTAGGAATATAAAAGAAAATTACTGAATTAGATAAAATAAAATAAATGAAAACTGTTAAATTAGGCTAAATATGATAAAAAAAAATATTAAATTAGGCAAGATACAATAAAAAAAAATATTAAATTATGTATATATTAGGCTCGGATGACACATAAGCAACCGAAACACCAAAAATATTTATTATCCAAGCGAAGCCTACGAAGCAGACACGTAAATTAGAAGGATTTTGCATTAATATATACTTGTTTAACACACGTGTATTACATGGGACTTATCAAAAAATAAATATAAAAAATATTTAGGATAATTAAAAATTTTGAAATCTAAAATAAAAAATTAAAATAATGTATTCTAACTCGTGCCTTGTACATGTCTAATCTATTTATTAATTATTATAAATATTAAATAATTTTATATTTGATGTTTAAATTAAATTCATTAATAATCTTAGTTACATACTTAAAAATTTCAAAAGGCGTCACATTCTAAACCCCGTGTCTATTATCTAATTTATTAATTATTATTATTAAATTATTTTATATATTAATATTTAGAATAAACTCATTAATAATTATTAGTTACATACTTTGAGATATTCAAAAGATATCATTCTCTAAACCCGTGTCGCATTTTACTGGTGTCTATGTTTATTAATTATTAATATATAATTTGATATTTTTATCTTTAGATTGAATACATTACTAATAATAGCATAATAATAAGAGTCTTACCTTTAATAAAACAACCTAAAATAAAATTCTAATAATATAAAATTAAAAACAAAGAAACATAATCTAATAAAATAACTTAAAATTCATATTACCTTTTCATATTATAATAACCTCAATAATATAATTATTAATACTACCTAAAATAAATAATCTAATTAATATATGAGTCCTTAACAATATAAATTGAAGACTCCATGT
>BMAC01000602.1:53419-87366 GCA_014905375.1 Phtheirospermum japonicum | reverse complement strand
ATAAAAATATAAATAAGTCATATATAAATTAGTAGATAAGATCTAAATTAGTTGTTTTAATTAAAAAACAAACTACATATGAAATAATTTTAATTACAAGAAAAAACTTTATTATGAAAATAATTAAATAATTTTATTGATAATATAATTTAAAATAATTTATTTTTAGAGTTTCAAATATACATTACAGTACAATATTTAGTTACAAATAGTACGTAGAGTTATTGTAAATAATCGATATATATTTTACCTATATGGAATATTTGAAACTCTAAAAATAAAATTATTTTAAATTATATTATCAATAAAATTATTTAATTATTTTCATAATAAAGTTTTTTTTTAATTAAAATTATTTCATATGTAGTTTGTCTTTTAATTAAAACAACTAATTTAGATCTTATCTACTAATTATATATGACTTATTTATATTTTTATATTAGGAGAATCAAAGGAAAGTATTGAATAAGGAAAAATATAATAAAAGAGTCAAATTATGTAAGATTCAATAAAAAAAAAATATTAAATTAGGTAAATATTAGGCTCGGATGACACATAAGCAAACGAAGCACCATAATTTATTTGTCAAACAAAGCATACGAAGCAGACACAAAAATTAGAAGGATTTGCATTAATATATATGAGTGATTATTATATTATTTTTAATAGGTGTAACCTTGTAATTGTATATTTATAGTTGAATTATTTGATATTTTATATAATTAGTCAAAGTATTTGACAAAAATATGTTTTACTAAATAGTATTTGGCAATTACCCCAAAAAACTAAGCATTGTACAATAATGTTAGGGTTATTTGAATAAGATACCCTTGAGATTTAATATTACTTCAAAATACCACAATTAACTATATTTCAAAGTTACATATATCATCCCCTTATCCCAGCAAGAATTTCTGAAATTAGGTGTGTTCATAGCTAATTTATAGAAAAAACACTTGACAACAAATTAGTATATACAAAAATTAGTTACGTACAAAATGGTTATAGCAAAAACTATGCAGCAAGTTTAAGAAATGTCATAACTATTCAATCAAGCAAATTCTACCATCTAGAGTCTATTAATATGTGAGTTAGGCTCATACTTTAATTAGGCTATTTATTTTTGGTAGTTTTAATAATTATATTATTGATTTTTATTATGTTTCTTACACAACATGGAGTCTTCAATTTATATTGTTAAGGACTCATATATTAATTAGATTATTTATTTTAGGTAGTATTAATAATTATATTATTGAGGTTATTATAATATGAAAAGGTAATATGAATTTTAAGTTATTTTATTAGATTATGTTTCTTTGTTTTTAATTTTATATTATTAGAATTTTATTTTAGGTTGTTTTATTAAAGGTAAGACTCTTATTATTATGCTATTTATTTTGGGTAGTTTAAATAATTAAAAGGTAAGAAGTATACTATTAGGACAATAAATCCTATTTTTTATAATTTATAAATATATAATAAGAAAAATTAGGCTCGGATGACACGTAAGCAACCGAAGCACCAGAATTTTTTATTTGTCAAACGAAGCATGCGAAGCAGACACATAGGTTAGGAGGATTTTTCATTAATATATAGGGTAAATATATATATATATATATATATATATATATATATAAAGGGATTATATGCATAAAAAATAAAACAAAGGGATTATAGGGAAAAAAAACGAAAAACAGGCCACGGCAATGTGAAAAATACGAAAACACATGCGGCGGCAATGTGAAAAATTGAGCAGAGGGTGAATTTTTAGCGGCAAAACAAACTCTAATCCATCACTTCCACCCGCAGCCCTAATCATTAGAATTATTCATCACCTTCATCCGCTCCGCCGTTCTCGGCCTCCACTCACAATTTCATCAGCTCTCAGCCTTAATTCATCAGAATCATCACCTTCTTTCGCCGCTTTTAGCCTCTCGCTGACGCTCTCACTCACAATCCGCCACTTTCACAATCCGAAACCACCATTCCATATCTTGAAGAGACATTTGTGTGTTTCGAGTCGAAATTGAAGATTTTTGCAGAGACAAGAAGAAGACAGTGAGTGAAGAGACGATGGGGCGAGTCGGAGAGCAGATCAATTCCATCAAATCCTTTAACTTCAGACAAGCCCTCCCTCAAGCTGTCAGCCTCGGTGCGTATGTATAGTTTTTTTTTCCTTTTTTTCTTTGTTATTATTATTTTATTATTTTGAGAGTATTTTTGTTTTGTTTGTTGAATTTCTCTTTCGTTTGACTTTGCTAATCAAGAGTTTTCTTCCTTTGGTTTATCGAGATTTGGTGGGCGCCTGGGAACATATAATGTGAGACTTGTAGAGTGGGGTGGGTCRCTTTCTGCTATTATTTACAGAACAACCGGAAAAAGTATTTTGATTTGTGGGTAAGGCTTGCTGATGATAGGTCATGGGGCCGGGTATCCAATTTTTCTRTTCCCGGTGCTAGGAGGCCATTAGGGTTCCTATGTTTTCACTRTGGTGCMTATRTTTCTCAAGATCATTTRCAATCCTAGGCAATTAAATTACTTTCCTATTATATTTTAATTGTTCTCTTTTTTCATTTCCAACACTTGGGCAAGGTTTGTAATATGTTTAAATCCTTTTGCGAGTTTAAGTTTAATATGTACTTGTCGGATTATTCAATATTTGATGTTGAATTTTAATAAATATTGGTTATATAATCCAATTCCCAAAAGATTTTTGAAGTTTCTTTATGATTACATGATACAATTTTTATTTTATTTTTTGCTAGGAGTAAATCGTTAAGGATTTTAGTTTTTAGATGTTATTACTCGATAYATTGCCTCGACCTTTGCCTTTCATCTTTGATCTACAGCTTCTGAAATGCAAAAATATAAAATAAAAAAAATGATCCGACTCTCGAGTTTTGATATGTTTGATAATGTTACATATGTAAGATGTTAAATAATCTATGTAA
Organism: Phtheirospermum japonicum; assembly: GCA_014905375.1. NCBI lineage: Eukaryota > Viridiplantae > Streptophyta > Magnoliopsida > Lamiales > Orobanchaceae > Phtheirospermum > Phtheirospermum japonicum. The sequence continues at coordinate 84,412 of BMAC01000602.1, read as the reverse complement.
CTAAAGCCTTTATTCACCTTCAACAGGTTCTATCCAGAAAATTAGTTTACGAGTGGGATGTCTGTTGATGGTACTCCCGAGATACAGAGGTCCAACCTTGTTTTGTGCGTGTTTCGGGTATGTACTTGCATTAAAACTTAAGCTCATTTGTGTTMTTTTATTTATATTATTATTATTATTTTTTATTTTATTTTTTTTGCTTCTTTGGGGTCTTGATGGTGCGACTATTTACTTAGTATTTTCTTTTGATAGTTTCAAGCAATAGGGATAGAAAATATATTAGGCTTGACATTGGCACTCGAGGGGTGAAGCACCTTCATATCTCTGACTATTATGGCGCACTGGAATTTATATCTTCTTTGGAGAGCAGATTTCAACTCAATGGAAAAAAAATCAAAGTTCACTAAAAAAGATGCTAAGAGGTATTGAACAACAAACATGGCTACTGTTAGTTTATATATGATTAATTTCTCTCTCATGTGTTTTCTTTCTTACAAGCTATATATAATAATAAAAATCTTTTTATGTTGATGCACTGCACTTCTAGGATTYATTCTAGTGATCATACATTGTGCTATGSAATCTTTTATGTTGATGCRSTGWTTGTATTACTYGAGATTGTAAGTTGATCTGTTATTGAAAATCTACCTTTTTGAATAATTATTAGATCTTACTATTTATTTGTCATGTGTATCTGAGACAAGTTTATGTATAGTTGAAATAAAAATCGTTCGTAATCTCTAATATAGGACCACTATTTTGCTGTCCTCGTCATTAAACATTTGAGTTCGAGTACATATTGAAGGCTTAATTATAAATGGGTACCACAATTAGTATGTGTTTAGAAATTTGGTCATGTAGTAAAATCTTGACCCACAACTCATCTCAAGTAAGTTCATGTAATAAATATTTATATTTACCGATTTACGAAATTTCATTGATCACATCATAAATAACTTTTGTGAGATTTAAGACTTGTGTGCATTATTCATTACAATGATACCAAATTCAGCAAGTTAGGCAATATTTAGAGGCGAATTGAAGCCAAATTTTCTGGGAGTAATATATTAGTAAACACTTTTGTTTCTTTCATTTTCATAACTATTTTCCGATGTATTTTGCTTTCAGTATTTTCTTTCGAAGTCGTTTTAGCAGAGCCTTGACAATATATCCTGGTTTGTATTTCAGGAATGGATTGCAGAGTCCAAAAAAGGATACAAACAATCAAATCTTGGAGACCAATGCACCCACAGGTTAGAAATTAGCCATAAAATCAAACAAACATGTTCACTTAGTTATGGACATACGTGAACTGCTATATTAAGCAAGCATTGCCACTTTCAAGCTTTCTTTTTTTATTTTCTTTTCTCCTACTATCATTCAGGGTTATCAATCTTTTTTTGGAATGTGGATTAACTTTCAGGGACTTTCAGGCTTTTCTTTCATGGGCTTTCACTGAGGAGCTACTAAAAAAGCAAGAAATGTTGAAGCTCATGACGTCGTCCATGGCTGAAATCATGGCGGCCGATCGACAGCAGAGGCAGAGGTCCCACTCCATCTCGCCGCAGCGGGTGATGCACTGTTGAACCGATGGCGTAGACGGCGGCGCCGTGGCGGCATGGAAATTTTTTTTCATGTCCTTTCCCAATGACTCGCCGCTATAGAGAGAGCCGTAACAGCGACGGTTAGATGGGCGGCAGTGGAGGAGGAGTTAAGTTCACGGATAAGCAGTATTTGAACATATTGCAGTCAATGGGGCAGTCGGTGCACATATTTGATCTGAATTGTCGGGTAATTTACTGGTTAGTTTAGGTTAAGTTCTCTCTATATTGAAAGTTTATTAATTAGGTTAGTTTTTGTCTTTGATTCAAGATGTGACTTGGATGTGGTTAAAACGAGTACTTTGTGTAGGCCATAAGTATTTTATTTTTTGAATTATGTAGTTTGTTTTGATGAATTTTATCTTTTATAGTTCGGGTTGATGGATTATTAATGGATTATGTTAGTTTTTGTGTGAATTGTTCGGTGTTGTCTGCTTATTGTTTGGTTGGGTTGTGTGAAATAAATCGGTTACAAATTCCCGGGTGTGAATCGCCTAAAATAGAAAATTTCAAAAAAGAAAAACAATGATTTTACATCGGTTTTTAATTGACTGATGTAAGTTGATTCAAATATTGCATCGGCTGYTGTTTAAATAACTRATGTGAAWTTACYGATGCTTACATTAGAAYTTTCATGTTTTTACATCGGTTCCAATATGTATCACAAWAGGAAGGAAAGATATTGGCACGACAAGTCGTGCCTATTTGTCCMATTAGCAACGTCAGAATTGGGAGGACATGTCGTTCTAATATTTGGAACACAACAGGGAGGACAAATATTGGCACGACAAGTCGTGCCTATTAGTTTATGAGTTTTAGGAACGACAATTGTCGTTCCTATATAACTATAGCCTCTTGGCTATAGGGACGACAACTTTGGGACGACATTGTCCTCCCAATAGACCAAAAGTAATGAAAAGAACTTGTATAGGAAGGACTTTTGTCCTCCCTCTTAACCTCAATTCTTGTAGTGATATCCTTCCCAAACATAAAACAAACACGATCACACCTTTAAAGCACATAAGAACCATGAAAGTAGTTTGCCAGGTTTTATTATATATCGAAAAAAGCCATCGCCCCAAAGGGTACAACACACACAGCCCGCCCCGAAGGGTAAAAAGCACACAGCCCGCCCCGCAGGGTAAAACACACAATCCGCCCCGAAGGGTAAAACACACAATCCACCCCGAAGGGTAAAACACCATACCGCCCCGAAGGGTAAAAAGCACACAGCCCGCCCCGCAGGGTAAAACACCATACCGCCCCGAAGGGTAATCAAACAATCGCCCCGTAGAGTACAACACCATACCGCCCCAAAGGGTAAAAAGCACACAGCCCGCCCTGAAGGGTAATAAAACAACCGCCCCGCAGGGTAACACACCATACCGCCCCGAAAGGTAAAAAGCAAACAGCTCGCCCCGAAGGGTAATCAAACAACCGCCCCGCAGGGTGAAACACCATACCGCCTCGAAGAGTAAAAATCACATAGCCCGCCCCGAAGGGTAAACAAACAACCGCCCCGCAGGGTAAAACACCATACCACCCCGAATGGTAAAACACACAATCTGCCCCGAAGGGTAAAACACCATACCGCCTAGAAGGGTAAAACATCCTCAGCTCACCCTCTAGGCATAATATTTCTTTAAGTGACATACATTCCAGCTCCTAGGTAGAACTTTTCCTTCTGCATCCTCAAGTATATATGCTCCTCCTTGTAATACCTTCACCACTTTGAATGGCCTAACCCAATTCGGCTCCAGCTTCCTAGTCATCCGCAGTGCATCAGCCCGCCTCCATACCAAATCACCAACCTGAAAACAGCGATGCTTGACCCGCTTGTTAAAAGCAACATGTATCTTTTGTTTATAATGTTCAACCCGAGCCGCAGCCCTATCTCATATCTCATCAATCGTTTCGATTGCTCCCCGAACTAACCTTTCATTTTCCTCCACATTAAAAGCTATCAAGCGCTGCGATCCACCTACTATCTCCGCTGGAATGACCGCTTCCATCCTGTAAACCAAACTGAACAGCGACTCCCCCGTGGAAGTTCGGGGAGTTGTTCGATAAGCCCATAAGACCGACGCGAGCTCTTCTTCCCAAAGCCCGCCTGCCTTTTCCAATCATAACTTGAGGCCCTGCACAATGATACAGTTAGTAACCTCAACTTGGCCATTAGTTTGGGGATGCGCCACAGAAGAAAATCGTTGCCTCATCCCCATCTCCTTGCACCAATCTTGAATTTTCTGCCCATTAAACTGGGTTCCATTGTCAGATACCAACACTCGTGGCACACCAAACTTGCAAAATATATTGTTAAAGATAAAATCTATCATATGCTGCTCGCTTATGCCAGTGAACGCTTCGGCCTCCACCCACTTTGTGAAGTAATCAACTGCCACCACCAGATATTCTTTATTGCCCGGGGCCATTGGAAAGGTCCAACAATATCAATCCCCCATTGTGCAAACGGGCACGACAAGCTCATAACCATCATCTCCTCGGCCGGTATATGAATAACCGGAGCATGCATCTGGTACTTCTTACACGTTCTCACCAGGTCGCTAGCCATACCTTTCATTCCTGGCCAAAAGAAGCCAGCCTGTAATGTTATGCCAACCAACGCTTTTCCCTTCGCATGATCGCCACAATATCCTTCATGTATCTCCTTCAGCACTTCTAATCCCCGCTCCTTAGCCAAGCATTCCAGAAAAGGTCCAAAGCGCAACTTTGTACAATTCTTCATTTATCACACAGAAACGAGCTGTCGTTTTAGTTTCCTTTGTTGCCAATCGTTCTGCACCCTCCTTTGCCTTAACGAGAACATCCCAGATAGGTGTACGCCAATCATCCTTAATTTCGAGCCCCATAATCTCCGTCCCTTTCTCCACACTGCTATGATCTAATTCCATCAGCGTGACTTTCCGAGTATCAAAAGTCCCCAATGCACCTGCTATCCGAGCGAGCTGATCAGCCCGAGTGTTTTTAGCTCGCGGCAAATGTTCCAGTTTAAACTCTTCAAAGCGTGCTGCCTCCTCTCGTAATTTATTCAAGTATACCGTCATTCATTCCTCTTTATCTTCGAAAGAACCATTGAACTGTCGGGCTATCAACTGTGAATACCTGTACGCCCATACCTTTCTCGCTCCCCAATCACCCTCCATTTTAATACCCTGCAGCACAGACTCATACTCAGCCTCATTATTAGATGCTTTATACCTTAGTTTAATCGCGAACTCCAAATTTTCCCCTTCCGGACTGGTTAACACAATACCCATCCCTGCTACCGATACCATAGTCGAGCCATCGGTATATAATGCCCATGCTTTCACTTCATCATTCGAATCAGATGGACGTACCATCTCCTGCAAAAATTCTGCCAACACCTGCGCCTTGATAGCTACCCTTGGTTCAAACACCAAATCGTACTCACTCAACTCCACAGCCTACTTCACCTACCTTCCAGATACATTTGGGTTACTCAAGACCTGCTTGAGAGCTAAATTAGTACGCACCTTCACCCTGTGGCTCAAAAAGTATGGCCGCAGCTTTCTTGCTATGCAAATCAACGCGAAACCCCCTTTCTCCAGCTCGGAATAACTCAACTCGGCACCCCTCAGTATCTTGCTGATATAATAAATAGGCTTTTGCATGCCCGCCTCTTCCCTGATCAGCACCGAGCTTACTGCAACCTCCCCAACTGATATATACAAGATCAGGTCTTCCCCAGGCATCGGCTTAGTCAATAGTGGTATTTCAGCCAGATACTTCTTCAGCTCCTCAAATGCCTCCGCTGCTTCCTTTGTCCATTCGAACTTGGATCCTTTCCGGAGTGCTCTAAAAAAGGGAACACCCCTCTCTGCCGACCTAAAAATAAGTCTGCTAAGACCTGCAATGCGACCTGTAAGTACCTGCACGTCGCGCACCGTCCGAGGATGTGGAATCTCCAGGACAGCTCACACCTTTTCTGGATTTACTTCAATGCCCCTTTCAGTCACCATGTATCCCAAAAACTTTCTGGACCGCACTCCGAACGCAGACTTCTTCGGATTAAACTTCATCATGTACTGCCTTAGTACAATGAATGTTTTCCTCAAATCCTCCACATGGGATTCCTTCTTCTTGCTCTTGACCAACATGTCATCAACATAGACTTCCATAGTGGACCCCAACAGGTCTTTAAACATTTGAGCTACCAATCTCTGGTAAGTCGCTCCAGCGTTCTTCAGGCCGAAGGGCATAGATACAAAACAATAAGTCCCCGCAGAAGTAACAAAGCTCACCTTGGGCTGATCCTCCTTTGCAAGAGGTATTTAGTGATACCCCTATGAATCGCCCATCATACTCAACAGCTCGCATCCTGAGGTTGAATCTACCAACTGATCAATTCGTGGCAAAGGATAATGATCCTTTGGGTAGGCTTTATTCAAATCTCAAGAATCTACGCACATTCTCCACTTTTGTCCCGGCTTTGGCACCATCACCACATTATATAAATAATCAGGAAATTGAATTTCTCGTATGTGGCCGGCCTTTAGCAATTTCTGCACCTCCTCCCCAATCACCTTATCCAACTCAGGCCCAAAATGCCTCCTTTTCTGCTTGACTGACCTCGCCTCCAGGTCCGCATTTAAATGATGTTGTGCGACCTCAGGAGATACCCCTGTCAATTCTCCGTCCCCAAAAGCTAACACATCCCGAAATTCTCTCAATAACTTCACCAGCTCATCCCTCAATGTTATACTCTGGGCGACCTTCCTCTAATGAGATCTCCATCAATTCCTCATGTGGTCGAACAGAATTCTCCTGCTCTTTTACCTTTTTCGCACTAAGTACTCCCTCCGGCAGATCATTATCCCTTTCGCGCTTATTCTCAATCAACCCTTTCCTGACCGTCATTTGGTCAGGCCTAATCATTGACATTAGTGGTGTCGGCACGTCCTCGCGACCTGTTGTTCAGACATAACTTCCCCCACTCTATCCCCTACCAGATACTTGATACTCATGTGATAGGTCGATGTTATTGCCTGGAATGCATTGAGGGAAGGTCGACCTAATATGGCATTATATGCCGACCTACCCCGAATTATCAAGAACTTCAAATTCTTTTTTACTTGCAGCTCATCCTTCCCTAACACCACTGGCAGCGTCAACTCTCCTTCAGTAATCACCTGTTCCCCATTAAACGCATATATGGGCGTATCACAAGTTGTACCTTGGTTTTCAACTTCATTTGCTCAAGACAATCTGTATATATTATATTTACCGAGCTCCCATTATCCACAAAAATCCTGCCGACCTCTTACCCCGCCATCTCAGCTTAAATTACCAATGCATCATTATGATCCTCTTGCAGCCCGCGTCGCTCATTAGGACCAAAAGAGATGACTAGCCCAACTATCTGAGGCCGTCGACTCACACTAGCGGCCTCCCACATTCCCGGGCGAGCTGACTTAACATGCTTCTTCCGCGCGATGTTGGTGTCCTCATCCGTTGGTCCGCCCGAGATCATGTTTATCCGCCCCTTGTTTCTTCTCGGGGCATTATGCCCCTGATTCCCCTGTTGTGGCTGCCTCGCGACCTGATTCTGGGGTGGGTCCCTCGGTGGTGGTGGAGGCAATGGCTGCCTCGGTTCCCTTGGCTCTCTATCCTTATAAATAACTTCTTTTAGGTGCCCAGCTTTTATGAGCCTCTCGATCTCCTCCCTAAGATGCCTGCACCTCTCCGTGGAATGCCCAAAATTGTTATGAAATAAACAAAAGAAATCAGACTTGGGATTAGTAGGGAGCGGTGTGCGATCTTCCGGCCACTTGATATCATTAGGTATCAAGCGCTCTATGATAGTAAACACCTTAGTCCGCGGATAGGCCAGTGGTGTGAAATCCTCATTCCTCCATTTTCGCATATCTATCTCCGGCTTTTCCCTCATCATAGGGCTCGGGGTTAAGAGCCCGTGCACTATCCTTATGGGTTCTCTTCTAATCTCCCTCCTCGAAATGCTACCTCCTGTGTCCGCGACCTCCCTACTAAGATGCGTACGATCCTACCTGCCAAAACGTACACGATACTCTTCCTCAGCTTCCTCCACCTGTATGTATTTATGGCATCTCTCCAAATTCTCATCGTATGTTCGCGCCTCTTTTTTTACCAAAGACTTGCGTAAATCATCTCTCCTCAATCCTTGATGTAAAGCTCCCGCCTTCATCTCATCTTTAGCAGTAGGTACCTCCAGAGTGGCACTAGTAAACCTGTTAATATATTGTTTCACCGTTTCGTCAGATCGTTGTACCATAGTAAAAAGCGACTGTGCAGTTTTCGCATTCTGCCTCACACCGGAAAATTGTTTCAAGAAAGTAGCTCGCAACACCTGAAAGCTAGTAATTTTTCCTTGCGGCAAATAATAGAACAAGTTTCGTGCAATTCCTCTTAAAGTAGATACAAAGGCTCGACACGCCACTGCATCCGTATAGCTATGTAACATCCTCGCGTTTTCGAAGAGCTGCAAATGCTCTACTAGATTTGCCATCCCGCGATATTGAAACTCTAATGCCTTATACCCCTTAGGCATCGTAGCTCGCAACATATCATCGAACTTCTCTCCTTCCACTTGTTTTTGTAACTTTAACAGGGCCTCCTGCATCTCTCTAAACGCCTTATTCCCTGGCCCCACCCCATTCTCACCATCCCCTTCATGGTACCGCTCTGGCTCTTGCGCGACTTGTCGCGAGATTCACCATCCGTACCCGAGATTTGTGTCCCACTCTCACTGGTATGTCTACTATGCCGACGACCTCTACGTTTATAATGGCTTCGCTTTATCTTCACCCTTTTCCCCCTATGTTTATACTTACGGATATAGGACTTCGTGGATGAGGTAGAGCTGGAAGAATCCTCATGTTTTCGTTTACTCCGGCCTTTCCTCCCATGAGAAGATCTCCTAGATAGAGACCTTCAGCTTTGTTTTGTCTTCTTGGTTGTCGATTTTTCTTCCTGCTCGCCATTCGGTCCATCAGCCTTCTCTTTCAGAGTATCCAACTCGCCTACTAGGTACCTATTCAGTTCTTCCTGCTTCTCCAGAGGAACGAAATCCATAAGTCCATCGAAGAATCCCTTTTTGATTTGACAGGGCTTCTCCTTGGGTAAATTTTCCCATTCCTTCGTCCCTATATGAACCACCTTTTGTGGTACGACCTCCGGCGTCTTCATCTCCAAATTTTCTACCGGTTCCTCTCCATTACGCTGCTTTGGGGAGGGCGGCAGTGCGCCACCCAAACCCTGAACTGCTGGTTACGCCTGGGAATGTATTTGTCCTTCTTTTACTGGTTCTTCTTCATTGACATCCGCTATCTTGTTCTTCTTCTTCAGTTTGTTCGACCCAGAAACAAAGTCCAAGGTTCTGGGTAGTATGTTTTTGTCTTTCATGATGCGTTTGTGAATTTTCTCACGTCTTTTGCTCAAGGACTCGATGTCCCTCTTTCCAACAAACGACGCCACTTGATAAAACCACAAAGATTAGTTACCAAGAATATGGGGTACTAACCTCAAATCTGAGATCAGCGACCTAACCGATCCTGCAAAATAATACCTTCAGTCGAGTCGGTGATCAGACCCGCGAAGGTCCTCCGATGCTTTAGTTAGATATTGCGAGAGATAATTTAGAGAGCCCAAATCACAGTAGAAAAACAACTTAAAATTAAAGAGAGGTATGCACCCCTTTTATAGAGATAAGAGAAGTCCTCCCCAAGTCAGGGTTTCCTTCTCCCACCACAATTCCATAAATACCATGACCGACTTAGAATTAGGATTCCTCATGTATGTTTAGTTCCCATAAATAATAGATCTCTTACTTAAATTACAAGAATAGGCTTGAGCCTGTTATTCTTTCCATATAGTTCGCCAGAACCCCATAGACCATCCATACAAGCCCATTCGGGCTTAATATTTATAAAGCCCATGATTGAGATTAATAGCTAGCGCCCAACACACAAAAGTATAAGAGGTCGCGACCCTATATGAGAACTCATCCGCATATTTCAGGTCGCTACTCTATAAACCAGCTTGCCCACCTCCTATAAACCAGCTCGCTCACCTCCCAGAGAATACGCTATTTCCAAAAGATGAGGCCGCTTTTCATAAATACTCTCATGTATTACGTATGAATTTTTAGTGACGTATCATCCAAAAAAATTCAAAAAGAAAAATGTACATGGCAAATCCCTCTCGCTCTATTGGTGATTGGATTGGCTAATTTGATCTAACCTCTATTTGTTATTGGCTCTGAACCTTGCCTTGCTAACAAATTTTGGTATTCCTTCTTCCAGCATATAAGATCATTTTGATTCAATTTATTTGATTCAACTGTCACAGTTTTTTTGGCAATTAATAGATATAGATAAATTGTTCGTATTCATGTTGAGGAGAACAAACTGATATTCTGGAAATGAATTATTATAATGAGAACTAAATATATGAAAAATGTGCGACTAATCTGGAAAATCTACCAATTTCTATCCAGAAAAAGGCTCACCACTCTTTTACTATACGCCGCCTCCAAAAAAAAGTCTAGAAAACACAACCCCTTGACCCGTGGTGAACATAATTTATCAGCTTATTCATAACTTGATAGAAATAATATAAAGAAAAAATAACTCTATTGTTTAAACAAAATATTTGTAGTAGAAGCTAAAATAATGCGCAGCTGGCTTAATGAAACCTTCTTAACGCATATGTCGAGTAATGTGAGCAAAGAATTATAATGGCCATCAATATTTAGCAAAGCAACATGTCCAAGTAACAATTTCAAAATTGAAATGGAAGAGAATCCAATTTATGTAATAAGACATGTTAATTAATAAAGAGGCAGATCACTGTTTTATTTTGGAATTAAAATTGTGCCCATGTTATCGTCTCCAATAATTTTTTCAATGATAATGATTCCAAATCTATCTATTTATTATCAATCTACAGAGAGGATGACAAAATCAAAATGTGGCACCTGAATATGACACCCCATGTACGTCATAATGTTTTTGAGATTAATGAGGTGTGTGTGCACTTAGTAATATATTGTGTGTGAATAGCAACACAATAATAATAATAATAATAAAATTAATTTAGATTGATTTGAGCGAAGCATTTAGGAAATCGAGGTCAAATGACTCACTCACTATTAAGGTCTCAAATTTAGGCACGACGCGAATTTAGCAAATCAGGTTGAAACTTGGCGAGTTATGATCAAAACTGGAATCATATCAATTTTAAGTTAACAAGAATAAATTACTAACCCAGTTTTAACTTGAATAAATTACTACCCCATTCGACCCGATTGTTTATTATTATTATTATTATTATTATTATTATTATTATTATTATTATTATTATTATTATTATTATTATTATTATTATTATTATTATTATTATTTATTTTATTATTTATTTATTTATTTATTGACAGAATAAATGTTAATTTCTCTCCGTTAAACCCTAAATTTTCTACAAATGTCATAAAAACCCTAATATGTTGTCATATTTTCAAGTTTTATATTAGTTTGTTATCAGTATTGATATATTACTTTGTATATTAGTTTTTACTAAATGTCCATCACTTTTCTCATAATGTTTGTCACTATTGTGTTAAATTCATCACTTTCTGTTGAATCAATTGAAAGGAAATAAAATCTCAAACCGCCGTTAAGATAAAAGAAATAAATATGGTCCTAACACATTCGACAAATAGCCTTCATACACCTAGGTGTAATGATAACTAGTTTGACATCAATGCGTTAGCTCCTAAATCCTATGAACTAAGTTAATCTTACACTAACCGAGTTTTTTCTAGTCCTATTTACCAAGTTAATATTACACTTTATGAATATAGATTAAGGTGCTGAACCATATAATTACTGATCACGAAGCATTCTCTGACTTTCTTTTTGTTACATGAGGACGCTAATTTGAATTAGGGGGCTTTATATTATGCTTTCTCATGAACAGATAAAGTGAAACAAATTAAGATGACCCTAAAGCTGTTTGCGACTTGTTCCTCAGTCCATCCACTTCTATGGAAAAGTGCAAGAGTAATAACCATAAAATCCCTACCAAAACACACTAATGTTTACCATGCTGTTTTCACTCAACTGGTGTATATTGTCATCCATTGTCCATTCAGAAGTCGAATTAAGGTTTCATCTCGACTAGAGTTGGAAAATCTTAAGCTGCAGAAGACAATTGTTTGGCACCCAACATAGAACTCATTCACTGCGTAAACCGAAATCAAGTTCAGCTCGTTTCAGCACAGATGTTACTCTAGCAAAGAATTCTGGTTCCTGCTCTTTTATATCTTCCAGCGACCTTGATTCATGTTCATCAGCCTGCAAACAAAGAGTCAGGTTTTTAAGTATCAATCTCAGTTTTCTTCTTTTTTTCTCATGTTACCGGGGGTAAAGAGATCCCCAAAATCAATTACATTGAAAATATTTGAGAATAAATGGATGCTGCATCTGGTTTTTCAATGCCTAAATGGAGAAGAGTTTAAACCTCCTTGACAAAATGTCAAAATCATGAGGAAATTGGATCCCTGTTTTGCATTAATATTTTTGTATGTTATTAGTACTAGCATATATGCTCGTGCGATGCACGGTTGTAATAAAGTACATATAACTTTGATATTAAGAAATTGATATATTGTATGAATGGAAATGACGTGGAAGTGGAACATAGCAATAAGCTCAAGACCCAGACCCGCTATATACTTTAAACTGGGTTAGAGATTCGTATGGACCCAAATAGTGTAAGATATATTAAATAATAATCATTACAGTAATTTCAAAAAACAAAAAGGAAAACACAAATATAGTAATTAACGTAGAGTTCACACGCAGACTTGGAAACTGATTTTCATATAATTGTAATTAGTTATTATTCAGTTTTTCCAAAATTAGTAAGTTAACTGGGTGGTAATATTTTGACAAATCAATTTATAGACTTTTGGCTTATTATATAGTGTCATAGATGGGTATTACTTCAATATTTGAGGTTGTAACACCAATTCATAAAGGTAATTTTAATTGAGTTTTACCCCATTATATAGTATTTTCTAGTTTAAAGCCTCATCATGTTCAAAATGGCTGATACCAGCATCAGCATCTATTTAATTTGAGACTGCAAACAAAACTATGCGCCCGTGCCTTTGCCATCTTTTGAATAACAAATAGTTTTCAGCATACAAGTCTTAAAAAGGAAATAAAAGCTTTTGAATTTAATAAATCTGCAAGATAACCACTGAAAAGAGTATAACACTGCTGAAAAAGAGCATTAGCATTACTCAACAGAACTCAGCTAGTCATCAAATGCATACCTCGGTAAATTTTAAGAGAATTAGATTTGACACCGAAGCTGGTTTCATGTGGTCCCATCTGAAATGATATGGTTGATCAAACGCATTAGAATACGTAAAAGAAATGTTTAATTACCAAAGCGATGACTACCATATACATGACTAGATACATAAGCAAGATTCTTATCAATATGAATGAGACTGATACCCAACTTGTATATGACTAGATACGTAAACCAGATTCTTATCAATGTGAATAAAAGTGTTAGTTGAGACTCCGCAAACTTTTGATTCCACAGGGAAAAGAAGCAGATACAAGAAATAACCCAGCCATACAAGCTCATGTAAAGAGATTGATATTTTTCATTTATTTTCTAAAAAGAATAAGTTGAATTCATATGCGATCCTCTACTTCCACGTCCCTTCAGTATTTTCATAATATGATACCAAAAAAAAAAATTTAATAAGTGCAAGAGTATGTTTAAAATAGGACAGAAAGCACGTAGGTTACCGGGCTTCCAAAACTCAATCAGGATTTAAAAAAAAAAAAAAAGACTTACAATTTACAGCTATTATCATAGTAGTGGATTCATAAAACAGAACCATTGTTTCAAAAAACGGTCGAGGCGTACGCCTCTAGGCGTGCCTCGAAACTTTTTTGATAATATTGGCTCGAGGAGGCCCATCGGACCGCTATAACCGGAACGTGCGCCTCAAAGTGTCGAGGCGGACACCTCAATTTTGTGTGTTTTTTTGTTTTGTTGTTTCCTCTTTTCTTTTTTCTTTATTTATTGTTATTAATAAATGTATAAAAGAAGTTAAATGGAATACTAGGGTTGTATCTGCTCAGAATCTAAAACATTTGGCCGAAAAAACCCTAAAACATCACACTTCTCTTGCTAAAAGCAAAGAAGGTGGTACTAATTATATATATAAATACTTTAAAGAACTGACTTAACATTCCTAATGTTTTATAGTATTTTATATATCTACAAAATCTTTCGCGCGGTGAAAGGAAGGACTGACTCATGGCGAGTCATCTTGGTTGCTTCCGTGAGAAATGGTACTTTGCCAATGACTGAGGAAGGTCGTCCGCTATGTCATATACACACGAACACAAAAGAAACTGACTTAATGTTTCTGATTTTTTGTATTACAATATTATATATATATATATATATATATATATATATATTGTTTCTAATTTTTTTATAGTATTACATATATATGTGTGTGTGTGTGTGTATTATAAAAAGAAAAAGAAACTGACTTAAAGTTTCTGACCTTTTGTATTACAATATTTTTTATACCATTGGATACGAATATTACAAGATTAAAATGATTAGGGAAATTTGTTTTGCTACTTAATTTGGACTCTTTTTGGTGTTCTTAATTGCTTTGTGTTGTGTTCTAGGTGTGTGATGAATTTGGCGCTACTTATTAGGATTGACTTGGATGTTTTTATTCTTGTTTTTGTTGAACTATTAGGATGCTCATTGTTGAACTTTGTGTAGTTTATTATTTTTGGTTTTATATTTTAATTTTTTTCCAAAAAAATATTAAGGCGCACGCCTCGCCTCATCCGAGCAAAACGCCTTGTATCTGCCTTTCGTGTTTTGAAACATTGAACAGAACGAGACCATATAACTCCGGATTTCATTTTCAAGCCCTCTGAGAAAGCCTTTTTTTCCCTAAAACCAAATCTGACACAAACTTCCGTACCTGATAAGCATTAATTCATTGACTGAACGCCACATTCCACGTCCAACATCTTTGGCCGATAGATCTCTCGCACTTCGGCAATGCCACAACTCTTTGGCAATATATATAACTTCCTCAACATCCACCTAGACAAGTTCCATCACATGTGACACAAATTATGCATATAACCATTTATGATGAATGACAGGATGGGATTTATCAACAGATAGGGCATAAAGCATTCTCCGTTGCAGTTCATAAGAGTGCTGAGCAACTAACAATAATCATGCAGCAGGAAGACAGTGAAATTAGGGTTGCTTGGCTAGATGGTTATGCATATAACCATATCCAATGAATGAAAAGATGAGTTTTGTCAAAATTTGTGGCACAAAGCATTTTATGTTGCAGTTCAAAGACTACCGAGCGACTAGTAAAGGTGAAAGGCTAGCCTCGAGGCGAGTGGTGATGCCTCGCGACCATGAGGCGGCAAAGTTAAAGAAAAATAAAATAAAATGATTTAAGTATATTTGAGAATCCCAATTAAAGTCCAACATCAGATATAAAAAAATAATTAAATAAAATCTGAAATTTAGCAAAGAAGCAGAATGCAATCAAACCATCCAATAGCAGAGCTACTGAGTAGCTAGTGAAGAGTATATCATAAGTACATGGATCCCTCTGTCAACAACAAAAGCAATTGAAGCAGAATGCAATCAAACCATCCAATAGCAGAGCTACTGAGTAGCTAGTGAAGAGTATATCATAAGTACATGGATCCCTCTGTCAACAACAAAAGCAATTGAATCATCAAACCCATGAGAAAATGGGGGGCAACTTAACTAGCAGTCTTAAGATGTTTAGAATCGGAAATCCCAATAATACTTAGAGCCCTATCATGCTTTAGGCCGTCATGAAGGCCGTGGTTTTAATCCATCTTTAGGTGTTCTAAGATTCTAGAATGCGCAATGTCGAGTTTTAGGACTTGGTCAGATATTGTGTATGTTTGGTAAGCACAATAATCCAGCTTATCACCCCTATATATTAATGCAAAATCCTCCTAACCTATGTGTCTGCTTCGCATGCTTTGTTTGGCAAATAAAAAATTCTGGTGCTTCGGTTGCTTATGTGTCATCCGAGCCTAATATCTACCTAATTTAATATTTTCCTTTTATTGTATCTTGCCTAATTTAATATTTTCCTTTTATTATTATATTCTGCTTAATTTAATAATTTTCTTTTATTATATTTTGCCTAATTCAATATTTTCCTTTTATTCTCCTAATATAAAAATATGAATAAGTCATATAGAGTAAAATTTTTAAAATTTGTTATTTTAACTAAAAAACAAATTAGATATGAAATAATTTTAATTACAAAAAATACTTAATCATGAAATTAATTAAATATGTTGTATTTATAATCAAAGTTAAAATAATTTTATTTCTGGAATTTCAAATATTAAATATAAGTAACTTACGAGTTATTTGCAATAATCAAAGTATGTAACTCAGTACTAGTAATGAATTCAATTAACCATAAAAATATAAAACTATATAATAATGATTAATAAATATTGATTGGAAACCGGTACAATGCGACACGGGTTGAGAGTAATAGCATTTGAATTTTTCAAACCGTGTCAAGTTATTTGCAATAATCTAACTATGTAACTAAGTATTAGTAATGAATTCAATTAACCATAAAAATATAAAACTATTTAATAATAATTAATAAATATTAATTGGAAACCGGTACAATGCAACACAGGTTGAGAGTAATAACTTTTGAATTTTTCAAAGTATGTAACTAATAATTATTAACGAATTTAATCTAAGTATTAAGATTTAATAATAGTAATAATCAATAAATAGTGATTAGACACTGGTTGAAAACGTGACATCTTTAAAAGTTTTATAAGTATATAATAAAATTATTAATGAACCTAATCAATTATTAAAAATATAAAATAATTTAATATACAATAATTAATAAATAGATTAGGTTGAGAATACATCATTTGAATTTTTTATTTTTTATTTAAAAGTCTGTAATTCTCACAAATATTTTTATATTTATTTTTTTATTAATCCCGTGTAATACGCGGGTGTTAAACCAGTAGCTTAGTAAAAGAGCTTATAAAAGAATAGAATCTATAATTTCTAATAAATATTGAACATTAAAGAGGAAGATGCAGTACAGATGGTTATCGATAACCTGCATGGGCCCATCAAGGAAGCGATAGTCCTAAGAGATTTCGCCCGCCCCTTTTATTTCCGTGCCGGAGGAAATGGGATTCGAACCCATGATACAAACCAGTCCATGACTTGACATCGGTAGAATGCTACGTACCCAACGGGGATCAAGTTCGACGTAGTTCTTTGTTTCTGCTTAAGCTTCCCCGGAATACACAAGAACCATTACTAGAAACAGCTTCTACGACGATGGGCATGATATCTATTTTTCAGATATGTTGTTGATAGGGAATTATCATAAAATTATCTTACTTCGCTTCTGTATTGCATTGAATCAAAATTCTAGAGCTCTTTTCGTTCACTTTTTCTAATATTTCTAGTACCAACTAATTCATTCGGGCGAGACATCTGACGATGCCATTATGCGCGAAGCTCCTCTCTATGATTCAATCTGCACCAAGCTAACAGCTAGGAGAGGAACTCTAAACTAGCTACTAGAGGAAGTCAATAGAATTACCAGCTCTCGGTAGAATTTTGAATCAGATTTCTAGGTTGTTGTTCATCATTCGCCGTAATAATATCTCGGGGTTTGCCACGGTGATATATTATCTTTTCAAGAAAATGATGCGAGAACCCGCGGTGAAGAAATAAGGAGATCTTTCTATATCGAAATATTAGTTGATAAATTCATAGGAAAATTTCATCTCGGATGACACTTTTTAGTTTAAGTATAGCAATGGAGACAGTTTTCCATCTATTTTGATGTTGAAAATCAGATTTTTGAGATTGAGAACGATCATTCTTTTCTGAGTGAACTAGAACCTTGTACTCAAATAAGTATTATTTGGTTGGATGAGCTTTTTTGAAAACTTAGAGCTTATCTCAAATGCTACTATTACAAGTGTTTCAAACAAGCACATGGAGCTTTTTGTTTTTATTCCTCTTTTAACATTTTTATTTATTTGTAAAAATTACACTGTTATGTCATTATGCATTTAAAAGATGATTTTTTTTTCCTTTTATCACGTTATTACTTATCCAAAATTTTAGTTGAATATTTGGACTTGTTGCAGTACTGTGCAATTACTGAAAACTAGCTACAGATATTTTTAACGGGATTGGTGGTAGAAAAAAAAAATCAGATTTACAATGCTAACATTCTTTAAGAAAATGTTAATATAAAGATTATTATAATTATTATTAATTCATTTTCCAAATGATAGAAAATAAACATTATTATTTTTAATATGTCATTTTGTGTAACTTTGTAGTTTCGAGCTAGCTTATCAGCTAAATTTGCCTAACGCTTTTATTTATATCAGCTATCAGCTTTGTCTACCGAACATACACATTGAACCTGATTCCTGCTATCTAAACCTGTTTCCAAGTTCAATGAATCACCCACAACAGAATTTGTCAAACTACAATTGCGAAATACAATTGAATCAGTCACGGATATCAATTCTACCGGACTGACGATGACGCTCTTATCACTGCTGCATTTTTCTGGAGAATCATGCTCCATCTAAATGTATAACAACTAGAGAAGAAGTTGTTGAATTTGGTAAGGAAATGCATAACTAAGTACCTGAACTTCCATTGCTGTACCAAACTGTAACTCTTCATGCTCGATAAGGCGCTGATGGAGGACATTGTAATGATCCATATCAAAATTCACAACTGGCTCCATGTGAACATGCAATCCTGCCAATTCAGTTACAACATATGAAGCCATGATCTGTCCAAAAATTGCTGGTATGGTTCCAAGGACAGGAATGATGCGAACTCGAAAACCTGGAACGATCTGATAATCAATTCTAATGAGTGGTTACCTAATAATGGCTTCATAAGGATAAAAACTCAACAGCGTAGAAAGGAAACATAAAGTTCCGATTTTCTGTCTAATGTAAAAAGAACACATTTTTACGAGTAAACGAAGTCTGTCAGTAAAGAAGAGAGGATATGAACACAACTAACTTTAAAAAGAATAGCCTTCTGTACTTAAATGAAAAGTATAAAGAGCTTACTTGATAATCTGAAGGATTTTCCTCTTCTCCACTTGGTCCTTTGAAAGGAAGCAATTTTGCCTTAGGTTTCTCCAATGAGAAAACTACAGGAATACCACCGTCAATGCCGTGATATTTCCTCAAACGATGTCTGACCTGAAAACTGATAGCACACTCAGCTACACATGGCCAATATAAAGAGTTTTATGCCAATAAATTTACTTCAGCAACAGCAGTATATGGTACTTTATATTTATGTGCTAAACAATAAGGACTGGACAAACTTTTACAACATATAGCACCAAAACATAGCAAGTCTAGTTACTTTTACTAATTTATGTTTTAAAATTCTTCTTATTATTATTAATATCATCATCATCATCATCATCATCATCATTATTATTATTATTATTATTATTATTATTATTATTATTATTATTGTATATTTTGATAAAAATAAGCAGTGGTGAAAGGATTTAGCCCATTGATCAAGGAAAGCATGATGTAGTTTCAGAACCAAAAGTTATTGTGTAAAGCACAACTATGGAATGCAAGACTTACATGAAACTGCTTTCACCAGAATCTTGATATATGGAAATTAGTTCCTTATTTGAAAACTAAAAAGACATTTTTCTAAAATTTAAATTGACACAAAAAGTCAAACTTCAGACACTTATTTTCATGGGATTCCTTGCAGTGTTTTCTTAAACTAATTAAGCAGATCTATCTTCCAATTCTCATTAGTGAGACTACGCAACTTCAAAATTGACAACACATGATGCATAAAGCCTTTGTTATCTTCACGGAAGTTAGCATTTTGCTGGTTCATGATGTGACAATCCAAGTTGGCAAGTCTGCCAGTTTTTGAATGTGTGCATTTTCTTGTTGGTACAACAACAATTCATCCTTCAAGCATATGCTTGAACACTTGGTGTTCTTAACCATTATGATGTCAGTTGTAAGTGAAAGAGGAATATATCACACCCTTTTAACTCTAGCCTACAACTTTGTGTCAACTGTAATGGAAACAGCTTCGTGTGTTAGAGATCATCTAGTGCTACTTTATCGCTGCTTCTTTATTCCTCGACTTATTTTATTTAATAATTGTCCAGTTTTGTTAAGCTTTTTCTTAATTGATGTGGGCCAGGGCCCATTGGAATTAGGTAATTAAGTACGGTACTGTCATTAGTTAGGGTTATCTTTTGTTGAATAATTTTATTGGCGGCTTTAGGCTGGACGGGAAGGAGAACATCAACAATATTGATTGTTACTTGACTCTATTAACATGAAGCTAGACAAAGAATAAATTTCCAAAGCACCAAGGTTCTAATGCACATTACAAACATAAATGAGCACCTTAGATTGGTTAAACGACACCTGCAAGAACTTGTTGGAATGAACTCAACACTATTTAACTTTATTTGTGTTTTGGGTACAGAAGTTCTTTAAGGAGTCAAATTGTAGAAATGAACTATTATTTTAAAGAAGTATCTAAAATAGAGTCAAACCACTTCATAATTGAGGAGAAGATGAATATCGTATGAAGATTGTAAGATCAAATCATTACTGAACGAGATAGGGGATCGTTGGTTGATTCTCTTAAGTCAGCCACACGGATTCTTGTTGGATCAGCTCTGGCCCCAGCTCCAGTTGCAGACAGAACTTTCAAACCCCTTCGCACACATGCAGCAAGAAGTGAAACCTACATACCATGATGAACAACTTTTTGGATATTTCACACTGACAGTAAAAGAGATTATTTATTCAGATAACTTGATTGTGAATTTCAGAAACTCTTAAACTACTTTAAAGCCTAAAGGCACAACTAATGCGTATCAAAAGCCAAATCTTCATTAAAGAACAACATTTACAAATAACATGCAAGATTTTTTGCAATTTTTGCAGTTCTTTGCAACCATCTCGGTGATAATTTTTTGATGACCTGTAATGTCAAAACTTTTTTACACTCGTTGTTGAGAATCTCCATGAACATATGTCGTATATAATATGTACATTCATTAACAAATATAGTCCAATTACAATACTCAATTGGAAATGAAGCAATAAAGAGATCTCGGACTAGCTCATTAAGTTCAGAGCAAGAGCATTTTCTACCCAAAACTAAGCCCAGAATGAAGCACATAGAGGGTAAAAGGAGTTACACAACTACATCAAGAGCTAACAACTAGTAGTAAAAAAATAAGGAGTCTAACTTAGTACAATGAAAATACAAATTGATAAAAAAATGCACTTTACCTTCGTATCAATGTTATCGATGCAATCTAGAACAAAGTCAGGGTGCCCAGACAGAATTTCATCTTCAGATGATGAATCATAGAGTACCACTTTCGCATCAACATGGCACTCTGGGAAAATTGTTGAGAAATGCTTCTTTAGGCACAAGGCTTTCGGGGTACCAACATCCTCCCTAGTCGCAACAGCATGTCTATTCAATGATGAAACTGAGACCTTCACAAACAATTAATAAACATCACTAATTCTTGATTAATAGGTCAAACATATATCATTAGAAGTTTAAGCAAACCATCGTTAGTGCTTAATAAGCTCAAGTAACTACAAGAACAACAAATGACATGTTATCTGCACTTCGTTAAGCACCCACATGCCGCATTTGTAGTTTACACACACACACACACACACACACACAAGATCCTCTCCTCTAATTAGAAAACTACTGGGATCTCTTACTAATTTCACTCTATCAAAAGATAAGAATATTGAAATTCTCTCTAAATGAAGACCTAAAAGACGAGGAACTTCCCATTGCCCAAACTTTCCACCAGATTTTTATGGATCTGAGGTGAGTGATAGAACAAAACAGAGAAGAGTTGAAAAGAAGAATTATTTACAAAAATACGAAGAAGAAAATGAGCCAGAACACTCTTAATATTTTTGACTGACTTAAGTTACACTAGGTTGAGACACCCTTTTATGCATCAGTAAAGTAAGAGAATAAACGCTAAATAGAATAACAA
This sequence comes from Phtheirospermum japonicum, assembly GCA_014905375.1. NCBI lineage: Eukaryota > Viridiplantae > Streptophyta > Magnoliopsida > Lamiales > Orobanchaceae > Phtheirospermum > Phtheirospermum japonicum. Next base: position 62,581 of record BMAC01000602.1, on the reverse strand, counting down.
AATCTCTATAATCCCTACTGATAAGAGTCAAGGGTACGAGATTCGAATAATTAACAGTATATTGTAAAATAAGAATAAGAACTTGCGTTCCCCTCGGGAAGAAAACCTCCCACCTCAAGCTTTCAAGCTGAAAAACCTAATAATTTCATTAACGTGTTCTCCATAACTAATAAGACATACTTAAATAGGAAAAATATCCCCAAGGCAGAAGTCCGGAAACTGTCCCTTGACGTCTGCAACATCCAACCATGTTGCCTCATTGTCACCTTTCCCGTGCCACTTGACTAAAATCTGCGGCACCTCCTTGTCATCTCGTTGAATAACTCGCCAACTTAAAACTGATTCGGGCTCAAAACTGGGTTCCTCGATCAGTAATTCTTCCAGCAATGAGGCCGTCACTCCATGCTCCTGCCACCGCTTTCAGCTGCGACACGTGAAAAACCGGATGCACTCGAGAGGTCATAGGTAATTTAAGTCGATAAGCCACTGCTCCTACCCTGCCAAGGACTTCAAATGGACCCAAAAAACGTCTCGCCAGCTTCAAGTTTGTCGTTCTGAACAGAGCAGCTTGCCGACGAGGGTGCAACTTCAAAAAGACCATATCCCCCACGTTAAATTGCACATCCCGACTGTGTTTGTTAGCCTCGCGGGTCATTCATTGTTGGGCACACTCCAGGTGAAAACGCAATCCCACCATCATCTCATTCCTAGTCGACAACTCATCCGCCACTGCCCTCACCTGAATTTCACCTGGAATAAACAGTCCGTGTGCGACCTGTCGTTGACTGATACCCCGTGTTGAAACAATATTCTGCTCATGGTAACCATGTGCTCGACCTCTTTGACTGCTCCGGTGCAAAAGACCGCAAATAAGTCTCTAGGCACTGATCTCCGGGTGATAAGACGAACTCATCTGCAGCTTGGTACCAACTGCCTTAAACAATTCTGACCAGAAGGAACTCGCTCCGAAATGATTGAACGCGACACTCCATGTAGCCGGACTACCTCCTTGGCGAAAATCGTTGCCTCTTTCCGGGCTGTGAACGGATGTTTAAGCCCTAAAGAGTGCGCATACTTCGATAGTCGATCGACCACAACTAGTACACAATCCATAAGGAAGGACTGCGGTAAGCCCATGATAAAGTCCATACTAATGTCACTTGAGACGGAATAGACAGGGCTGCAGCCGTCCAGCCAGTGACCGCGTTTCATACTTTTTTTTTTTTTTTGACAAATCAGACACTTCGCGACGAACTTGGTGATCTGACACATCATTCCTGGCCAATAAAATAACCCTACGGGCCTCCAGCCCACTAATTACGTAAAACACTACATATTAATCCTATTACTTGCTGGACTAACTGAATAAATAAATAATATAAACACTGTCATCCTTGACTCCGCCTTGGTCCATTTTGCTCCTTCTTCTGCTATAGACTTTAGCAAAACAGTCGCTAACACCTACTCCTATGATATAAGTATTTATTTTATTAACAACCATTATATCTTTTGATATCTTCTACTTACAGCCCTGATATCTTCTACTTAGAGCCCTGATATCTTTTGATACCTTCTATTTACAGCCCTAATATCTTTGATATCTTCTATTTACACTTATGATTTCATCAAAGCAAAAATGATATAATGTAACAGAGTGACGTCTAGGAGGAAATGCATATATAGTTAACACACCTGATCAAAATCGACAAGGAGAAGCTTGCCTACACCGGACCTCAAAAGCATAGATGCAGCATGACTTCCAACTCCTCCAAGACCAATGACCACAACATATGAAGAGACCACTTTTTTCTGGTTTTCGAAGCCAAAGAACTGAATATTCCTGATGACAGTGAGGTTTGATTGTAATAAACAACACGGCACCAATCACAGCTTGTAGACCTCACACTAATCATTGCATAAAAAATGCTCTTGAAATAATTGCCCTTCCATGAATTACTTGACATGCAACTAAAAACCATACAATATTTTCAAAAGCAAAAAAAAACAGTCGATTATTATCAGCCCGCGGAAATTCTCTATCTATTACCATGCGGGGAAAAGTTGTAGGACAGCAAGTTTGACAATATAATATATTAGAAGCAAATGATTATGTACTTACTAATTCCTATTTTCCGGGGGTGGGGGATGGGGTGGGGTGGGGGTTTGGGAGTGCCCATAAAGAAATACACTATCCTCAGAAAACTTAATTACTATTGAGATAATCATTGTCAATAATGATAGAACGATATGTTGATTGTTACCTTGTTAGTTGTTCGGTTACAATTTCATCCATTAGCAGGTCAGGACCTGTCATCCCATGATTCACACCCTCCAAGAACTTCTGGTCTGTATCAGAAACAATTATTTTGCATGTTACAACTCAAGGTTTCAGCGGCCTGGATAAATAAATATGCAGGCAAGTGAACTCACTAATTGCACTTCTACTCTAGGGCATACTTATTACTGGAAAAAGTTTATCAAATAAATTAAGGCAAAACAATAACACTAATGTATTGAGAAACTTGATTCAATTCTGGTTGTAGACCATAATTTCACGCTATGACAGATTAGTGGCATTCTGAAATTTAACTTTAGAATTTGATTCATTAGTCAGTGTTTCATAAGTCTAATTTTTAAATAATGGAATATGAGTGACAGAATGCTACTGCAGTCCAATGACTTTAATGCATCCTGATACACAAAAAATAGACAGAAGTCCCTAAGCAATAACAGGCTCCCCAAAATAAGGAAAAACAGATATCAATGTCCAGCATATGCTAAATTTCACATACAACGTCTCCTTTCAAGCAAATCACATGCGAACATATCATATTCAATAAACATAAGAGTAATATAAGTAACCACATATTGCGAATCAGTCAGCATACCGTTCAATTCTATCGCCTCCACGACAGTGCATTTCCTTTCACCTCGTCTGCAAAATTAATTATGAACAAACACAAATTATCAACCATAGGTCTAATTGAATTTAAATTACAAAATCCATATTTTTTGTAGCAAATTGCTACAACAAACTTATTTCCAAGGAAAAAAAAAAGAGCGTTTACAAGAAGAAATTGAAGATAGAGAATAAGTGTGTGTTGTGTGGGTGCGTGTACCTGGGAAGAAGTTTAAAGATAGCAACTGTAGCAGCAGAACCGAGTAGCGCTCCGGCTCCGACCAGCACCAAATATTTCCCCTTCTCTGCCATCGCAAGTGAATGTGTGCGCGCGCAAAATGGGAACGGCGAATGTACGTGTAAGCTTTCGATGGTTACTCAGAATAGTTTTTGAATGATTTGGAGGTCAAAGTCTTTATAGCTTGGATCTGGCCGTACCACATAATAATCTAATTTATCCTCGAATATAATTTATCTATATCATCACATATATCTAAGTACATATTATCACAAATAATTAAAATTTTAAATTTAAAATCTAAAATCATAAAATGAAAAAAAATAAATCTAAAACCAAATACTAAACCCTAAAAATGAAAAACTAAACCTAAAATTGAATATTAAACTCTAAACCCTAAATTTTTATCATATATCATCACATATAACTAACACACATCTCACATATAACTGGTAGAATAATAGATTTTTGCAAAATTCTAAAATAAAATACTAAATAAAAAAGTGAAAAACTAAATTTTAAAATGAAAAATACCCTAAAATAGAAAACTAAATCCTAAAATATAAAACTAAACCCTAAACTCTAAATTTTTGTCACATATTATCACGTAGAATTGTAATATATGATCACGTATAACTGAATGATAATAAGTTTTTACATATGCACCTAGCAATGTGCATGGAGGTGCATGTAATAAATTGCCCCGGGTGACCATGTATTCTAACCCACTATTTAATTAAATCCATATATGTGAACAACGAATCTCTAACTCCATCTCTCAATCTCAGCTCTCGTTTCTAAGCTTCAACAACAATTTTCGAGTAATTTTTTGGCGATCAAAGTGGCGGTGAGCTGCGCGTGATTCTTCAACTCCATCTTTCTCTCTCTCCGACAATGCTCTCTTCTAGATACGAAATTAATCGCAGTGACAGCAATCACAATCTGTTTGATTTTTTCCGGTGATTGTAGTCCGTCATCATCAATCTGTTCTAATTCCATTTTTACGTGCCGAGCTCTCCTCCGATTGCAATAAACTAGAATTAATTATAGGGTAAGCTCGTTTAGTTTTGAGTTTGTTTGTTTTTTATTCATTTAGGTTATGTAATTTTTAGTTCTGATTCAATTTTACTTTCTTGCAAATGGTTCTATTGTCCATTCAAATGTTCTAGTTTCCGACGTGAATTGTAAGTTCAAACATTCCTGAGATTAGTTTCATTTTTGATGTAAATTGTTCTATCAGGTTCGTACTTCTATGGATATTTAATTTTGCCGATGAATATGATAAATATATGTAATGATATATGTCAGTTATATACGATAGATATAATAATTATATGTGATGAATAAGGTTTGTGCATTCCGGGGATTTTTTCAATTTTGTTGATGAGTATGACAACTATATATAATCATATATGTCAGTTATATTCGATAGATATGATAGTTATATGCGATGAATATGGTTTGTGCCTTCCTCGGATTATTTTTTTGTTTGAGAGCTGAACTTTAATTGTGGTGATTTTGGTGGATTATGCTGCTGAAATTGTTGTAATTTTGGATCAACAAGGTCCATTATCTTTTATGATTGAATTATATTAATTGATGTTGTTGTGAGAGCTTGTATAGTTATTTCCTATTGTCGATCTAAAAGACTATAAATAATGTTAATTACATTGAACATCTCATGACTTAACTGTAAGTATTGGTTGACTTTTGGTTGAAATTTCAAAAGATTATATTGGTCTAGAAATTATATTTTCTCGAGCTTTTTAGCTCACTTCCATTTCCCCAAGTGATCGATAAATGCCTTTTTTTTTCTTTGTTCTTTTTTGAGTATTTGGTGTGCGTTTCTAGTTCAATGCGTTTGAGACTAGAAATGACGCGATTTTGTTGAATGTGACAGTTATATGTGATGAATATGATTTGCTTTTTTAGGTTTTTTCATTATTATTGATGAATATGAACAACTACATGTGATGATATAAGACAATTATATGCGATGAATATGATATATATTGTGTGATGAATATGGTTTATGCTTTCTGAGATTTTTTATTTTTGCTGATGAATATAAAAGTTACATGTGATGATATATAACATTTATACGCGATGAATATTATAGGTATTTTGTGATGAATATGGTTTGTTCTTTTATGGGATTTTTCATTTTTGTTGGTGAATATGAATTGCTACATATAATGATATATGTCAGTTATATGCAATGAAAATGATAGTTATATGTAATAATATGGCAGTTATATTGGATGAATTATGTGGTTTCTTAGGGTTTTCTGTTTTTTGGGATGTGCTAAGACTATAGATGCCAGAATAATTCTTAGTTACTAAAGTTTATGATTAAGAAAAAAATGGTGTCCCACGTTCAACACGAATTGGCTTTCAAGCGACATCTTATCTTCTCAAAGAACATAATTGAGGAGTGAGATTAATCATCTTGTATGGATTTGTTGTTTAGGTTTCTTGATTGAAACATATGTCCATTTATGTCGATTATTAGGGATTATTTCATATGTTATTTTGTTTGTTGTGTTTGTCGTTGTATAAAATACATTTGAAATGCTTGTGTGAATATTTGCAAACTCATATACAAATTGAAATTGTGCAGTTATCAAAATTATATGTGCTAAATAATTATTTTATGTAAAAATATGAAATAGTACGGAAGCAAACAATAATATAGATAAGAGATATCTTTGTACAAGTAATTATACTTCTTCCTCTCATAACCCTTTTATTAAAATAGTATTTGCGCACGAACTACTTGGACTTACATATACAACTCTCGCCTATCTTATCAACGTATTTACGCACTGCTTTTAATTATTTTTTCAACCAACTCCCTTGAGTTTTCTGAAACCTATAGAACTCCCTTCTATGGTTAAAAAGACACTAATCTCTGGCACCTTAAATAAAAGTATAAATCTATTTTCTTAATATTATAGCTATTGTCGAAACACATGTATTATAATATTAAAATCTTAAAATATAAAATATAATGAGTATTCGAGTATTCTTACATTCTCTTAAATTTTATAACTCGTTATTACTTTTACAAAGAAAACCTATCAACTATATATACAATACATGATCAGTTTGCTTGAGTATGCGGGTTTCTTCATGGGACAAGTGACGCAGGCCTTTGATTATCAAAACACCTTAGGAATCAGAATCTAACGAATATTTCGTGTCCATCTTTATTTATTAAATCCTTGAACAAATCTCAGACTCCTTGATTCTTGATGACTTTAGAGGAGCCACACGGACTTTCCATGTTGAACCTTAATCGAATGCACCTGCAATCTTGAACTTTCTCTTTAAGCTTCTTGATAAATCCTGAATCTTCTAGATTATAGAAATCCTTATTCCAACTGAGCGCGTGTACCTACATTTGCAAAATAGGAAACCAACCAAAAATAAGTTCTTAATTAAACTAAATAAAGTATAAGGAACTTTTGAATACTAAAACTTCACTTAATATTTGTTTTGACTTGCTAAGTACTCCATACTTAGAGTTTTGATGTAGCTTCCAATAAATAATTCAAATGATATAAATTCTCATTTTCTTACAATGTCCCCCTTTGTCATTCAGTTCAAGAACTCTTATTTCTTGAAATCCTACAAACTAGTCAAAAACAATATCCAAGGTACAAGTACACAACCAAATGTAGAAACATATAACAGATCAATTCTGCACAGGTCAATCAGACTTAAATAAGTCTAAAATATAATAGATTAAAAGGGAATATGTTCTATTCAAATAAACACGCACTTGCAGAAAAGTTAGATTAAATAAACAACCACCAAAAGATGAAACACTGTATAGTATAAAAACTGGACTTAGTTTCCAGAATGTTTAAGATCACTAAGGTCACAACCCACCAAGAATTGTTAACCTACAAACATGTTAAAATCTTAAAGGTACCAAGTACCAACACCAACCAAAACAAATAAGAATTTAAGTACATCATATTCTTAATACAAAATCACTCAAAAAGTAACAAAGAAGGATCTGGTTTTCCAACCAACGGTAGAAGTAGTCAGTCATGTTGAACCATCCAAAGTAGGTTCATCCTCCTCTAGTAACTGCTTTGCACCATCCAAGTCAGCCATTGCAACAGTTTTCCTGCCTTTGCTCTTCTAATTTCCCTTTTCATTTGCCTTTGGCACCACTCTTCTCCCCCTTTTTTCGACTTAGATGCCCAAGATCCTCTTCTCTTGGGCTTAAGGTCTTGCGGTACATTCTTGAAATACACTACACACAACAAAAAAGCAGTTTTTCGAGGGATTTTTCCCTATGTTTTTTGAGAAACCGAGGGAAAATTTCCCTCGGAAAACCCTCCTCGGTAAATTTTTCCGAGGGCAAATTTTCCTCGAAAATTTTTACCAGGGGAATATCGAGGGTCAATCCCCTTGGTTAATTCCCCCGTATGACCCTCGAGAAAACCGAGGGCAAACTGAGGGGCGGCTACCCTCGGAAAAACTAAGGGGCAAATTACCCTTAGAAAAATCGAGGGGAGTTTGCCCTCGGAAAAACTGAGGGCAGTTTACCCTCGGAAAAATCAAGGGCTAGGTACCCTCGGTAAAACCGAGGACAGAATGCCCTCGGAAAAACCAAGAGGCAGCACCCTCGGAAAAACCGAGGGCCATAACTACCCTCATTTTTTAGATTTTCCGAGGGATTTCTGAGGGTATTCCCTCTCGGATTTTCATTTTTTTAAAAATATTTTTCAAATATTAATTTTAATTCCTATTTATATATTAAAATTCCCCAAAATATTGAAGAAAAATCAATAATGAACAGGCAAATAAATAAACCAATTATTATAAAAATATTTGGAAATTTACGATTATTACATGCGTTCGATAAAAGTGTTTAGTAACAAAGTTTTTATAAAACATATCAAACTGTCTTAGGATGGGGGGTACTGCAAGAAACGATCATACATCTCGGCCATCTATGCATTCACCTGCACCTAAAATGCCTCCTGCTGTCGGCGCTGCTCCTCACGTAGTCGCTCAGACTCGGTGTAACGCTGCTCGATCGCTTGGACCTCCGCCAGGAGCTCTACCCTCTGCGCCTCCTGAGCTAGTCTCGTGGCCTCCAACTCCTCCTTCTGCGTTTGGAGTTGTGCCTCGAGCTGTCTCACGTGGGTTATATGCTACTGGGAGGAGGAGGAAGAAGAGCTGCCTATGAAAAAACCCTTCGCAGCAGCAATCACCTTCACGTACGAGCCGGTGCCGTAGTGTCGTCCCTTGCTTGACCCGACAACGTCGAAGAAAACTCGTTCAGGGTCAACCTCGCTACTCACATCCTGGGAAGACGCACGTGCCTCCTCCATGTGTCGCTCGTACTCCGCCTGAAATACAACTCGTTAGTAAATTCTACATTAAAACCAAAGAACAAGTTAAAAATAAGGAAGAGACTCACATTAATATTACCGAATGTCGCATCGATCCATGTGTCATCGTCCTTCTTGTGCATACGTATAAAAACCTGGTACGCCCGGGCTGGCTTACCCGTCTCGCGCTCCTGTATCCAAATAGAATTTTCAAATAATTAACATTAAAAACTAAATAAATAAATAATATATTATTATATTCTGAAATCACTTACTATATCCAGAGCATAATCGATATTAGATCTAGCACCCACCCCCGTGCTTCGACATCCCAGTACCCGGCCCAACAGGCTCGCTCCTCCTGTTACGGCTGCACTGCTCGGATTTTGCCTTGTTCTAGGTCTTATCCCACTCAACCTTCTAAGACCTAGTTATTTTGAAGTGTAGTTTTTCGTGGTTCAAAAGATTTGAAAGTTCATTTGGCTCGGTATTATCGGAATTCGATTCAATTGAAGATTTCAAGGTGTTTCAAGCTTGGAAAATAAAAGGAAAATGAAAATAAAACAAATAAAATAACTAACTATCCTAAAAATTGAAATTGCAAGTGGGTAGAATGCCTCGGTCGTATGCCTTAAATGAAAATGCAAGCAAGAAATGAAAATAAGCAAGAA
>BMAC01000602.1:18999-47649 GCA_014905375.1 Phtheirospermum japonicum | reverse complement strand
AATAAAGCATGTGAAAAAACTCAAAATCAAGACGATCCAAGAGCCGATCTATGATCTAGATGTGTCACTCATCTAGATTCCATAGCCAATTCATATGTTTCATCATGAATTCAAGGTGCTAAGGCTAAAAGCATAACATGAAGAACAAGCATGGAACATGAAGAACAAAGCATGAAATAAAGCATAAAACATGAAATTGAAAGGAAACTTACTTGAATGAAGAAATGAAACAAAGCTTGAATGTAAATAGCATCAAAGTAAACAATCCAAGGGAGTACTTGAATTCTTCTTAGGCTTACAAACCCAAGGAGGTGCTTGAAACTTAAATCCAATCTAGGAAAAGAAATTATATGAAAGCTTGAGATTAAATCTAAAACCTAAGGAAAAGAAAATTATCAAGAGCTTGAGAGTAAATTTGTTCCCAAACCCTAGCTTGGGTTGGGAAAGGAGTGTGTGTATCAAAGGTGCAAGGTGTAGGCTTTATATAGTTGTTTGTAGGGTCAAAAACGTCCAAAAATGCTCAAAATGGCCGATCTCCCAGCGTCTCAGTCGATCGACCGAGAAAGCAGTCGATCGACTGCTTTCCAGAGAGCAACGTAACTCTGCCAGGCAGTCGATCGACTAAAACAGGTCGATCGACTGCCAAAACTTCGGAATTAGCCAATGATGTCTTCATATGAAATGTAGCCCTTTCTCTTGTCTATCATATGGCTTTTGAATCATGTCATTTGGAGTTTTCCTCCGAGAGTTAAGGTCTCCTCACCAAAACCTGCCACAAACGAGGCGATGACGAACTGTCTCCACTTAAATCTGACTTTTACCATTCTTARACTCAGAATTTGGAATTGTTGTAAACACAAAAGTTTTATAAAATTCTTTCATCTTTCCAATGGTATAAAGTGGAGGCAAATGGCACAAGTGGTTCTGGAGTTATGCTTGTATTACGACAACTGAGACATCCACCGAGCGAATATAATCCTTTTTAGCCACCTACAAAACAAGAATTCAAACTTAAAAACCCAAAAATAGCACAAACACCTCACACTTAGTACACTTAAAGCCAAAAATATAATAAACAAGAAAAAGACCTAAAATCTAATGAAAAATGACTCTAAACTACTAGAAAGGACGTTAAACTCTAACTAAAGACACAAGGAAAAATACAACAATTACATGCAAAACAGCCCTAGTTGAGATGCATGATATATAAGATACGATATAAATTATCTGTTATAAATAAAAAATTCTAATTTAATAAAAAAACTATATAACAGAATTGTTTACCTCTAGACCTCCTGGGTAACGCATGTCTTCAGCTGACCACCATGAGAAGCATGATACTACTTATAATCGTTCAGCTGCTTCCTGTACTTGTCCAACATCATCGAGAAAAATACTTTCTGTATCTGACGGCACTATACTCTTCCGGGTCCCAATAATAAGTCTCCTACAAAATAAAATAAAAATCACAATTCAATTGATACATATGATTGTGTAGTTACAGTAAAGATTAAAAAATTTGGACATAAAATAATAATTACCTGAAACATCTCCCACCAGAAATCCTTAGTCTCCTGAGGGACATCCTTATAGCACCACCCGACGGGATGGAGTTCCTTCTCCATAATCTCCCGGAGTATAGTGGTCACCTTGGCCTGTCTGCTGTGTAGCCTGTATTCAATTATGTTTTTTTTTTTTTACGAATATAATGTAATCATAACGATACTTACAATTTTAAAATTATTAATTTACTTACTTCTTCCCTGCAATATAAACCAGAACTCCCCCCCTTCTGTGGTGGGACCAACTGCCGTCATGATGTACCCGCATCGGAAGATGTATGTAGCGGTGTATGTGATGTTGGTGTTGGTGTCTGCCTCGACGCTGAATGATCGGTATCGATACACATGTAGTCGTCATCGAAATCAGCTAAACGATTAGCCGACCCCATATCTGATCGACCCATGGAACCTCGACCTCCAGGCATCTGATAAAATTATTAGATAATAATACGAGCATTTTACAAAATACTAGTATATATTATATACCAAACGTCTTAATAAATCCAAACATGAAAAAAATTAGTTTTAAAAAAAAGTATGTTTTACAATATGAATAAATTACATATATTTCAACCAAACTAGTCACTTTCACTATTAAAGTTATCACGAAGATCATCTTCACCCGTGTCTTGATCTGTATCTTGATCGGTGAGTAACTCTTCTTCTGTATCATCATTTGTCACGTTACCAACTTCATCCACGTAATTATCATTGGGGTCGTGCAACTTGAAATCGACATCGTCGAGTTGAATCGGACTGCGTGTATCTACAACTTCCTCTTGAAATGATTCTTCTGGTAGAGACTCGATAAAATCAATATTTGATCTCACCTTGATTTTACACGTTGCCCACCAGTCCAACTTGTCTCGTCTCAAACTTGGGTACGCACAATAGTAAACTTGTAGTGTTTGGGAAGCAAGTACAAAAGGTCCATATCGATTGAACCTACGCTTATGATTGATATCGACAAGCTTATAATGTGGATGAACTTTTGTGCCTGTAGGAGTTGGATCAAATCACTCGCACTTGAACAACAACGTGTTTTTCTCCGTTCGGCTGGTGTATTCGAGCTGCACAATTTCTATGAGACGACCGTAATAATCATATTCAATTGCCCCATACTTTGACCCTTTAATTCATACTCCACTGCTCGATGTTGCTTTGTTAGATCCGTGCTCCAATGTGTGAAATCTATAAACATTTATCTTACATCCGATATACGTTTTCACACATCTTGGTGGACCCACAGCTAGGCTTCTAATGTTCATGTCGATCACATTGTTCGAACGACCTCTAGCCTATGACATTGACAAATTATTTTTAATTTAGGAAATATATTGGATAAATAGATACGATAATTATATGATATGCATCACGGTATCAAACGTCTTACGTAATATTTGAACCAATTGGCAAATTCATTTTCCAATTTTTCGTTGAGCCTATCATCGGTAATGTTTGGCTGGAGACGTTTAATGCTCTTTGTGTAAATACTACATCATTCATTACACAATTGAGGAAAGAAATATTCGTACACACACACACACACACACACACACACACACACACACACACACACACACACACACACACACACACACACACACACACACACACACACACACATATATATATATATATATATATATATATATATATATATATATATATATATATATATACACATACACACAATTACAGTATAAATTGGAAAGAGTATTCATACCTAACATATTCTTGGAACTCCTCATAATTTAGGAACACGTATATCCTTGCGGCGTCGTATTCTGTTTCGCTTAGAACTCTTTTTCCCTTTGTACTAAACATCTCTCCACATTTATTAAACACTGAGGGAATTTTATCAGCGTCATCCACACAATTCTGACCATCGTCATTTCTAGGCAAATTTATTCTTTTAGTTGAAACGTGATCTTCAAAATAGTACGAACTAAAAGTTGATGCCTCATCAACTAGATATGCGTTTGCTATCGACCCTTCGACACTCTCCTTATTTTTCACGTTGTTCTTTAGTTTGTGAAGATACCTCTTGAACGGGTACATCCATCTATACTGCACTGGGCCAGCAATTCTCGCTTCATACGCAAGATGAACGGGCATATGCTCCATCGAGTCAAAAAAACTTAGAGGGAATATCAGTTCCAATTGACACAATATTAATAGAATGTCACGCTCAAGTCGACTCATATCTTCGATGTGAATGACTGTTGACGTGAGATCCTTGAAAAACAGGCTCAGTTCGGTTAGAGCCTTCCACACATTCAGAGGAAGCAGTTCACGAAAGGCTATTGGTATCAACCTCTGCATGAATACATGACAATCATGACTCTTCATCCCGATCAAATGCCATTCCTTCTTGTTGACACAACGCCCTAAATTTGATGCGTACCCATCTGAAAATCGAAGAGATTCGACCCAATCACAAACGGCAGCTTTCGACAGCTTATCAAGTGTGTAACAGGCTTTAGGACACTTTCCCGACCCATCTGGCACCAACTTTAAATGATTACAATACTCATTCAACTCTTCCCCAGATTTATGCGTGTACTTGGTCTTCCCTTTGACATTCATCACCGTATTGAAAACATTGTTAAACACATTTTTCTTGATTTACATAATATCTAAATTGTGGCGAATTAGATTTGTCCTCCAATATCGCAGATCCCAGAAGATGCTTCGTTTTCTCCAACCAGACGTTCGGGATATTTGCACATCAACGAGTACTGTATCCAGTTCAGTGACTTTCAGAAGCCCCAATCTTTCTATTTCTGCCACAACTTCTGTCCTTGAGAACACTTCCGGCGGTGGAGTCTCGACAGATCTTCTTTTTCGAAAGCATCATTTATCTTTTCGAAAACGGTGATCGCCCTCAAGGAATTTTTGGTGATTGTCGAACCACGATTGCTTCACACAACACTTAAGAGTGAAGGCGTCTGACCATTCCATACAGTAAGGACATACTGTTCGACCGGTCGTACTCCATCCGGACAACATAAAATACGCAGGAAAATCTCTAATTGTCCACATAAGAGCTGCTCGCAATTAAAAAATTTGTTTCTTAGATATATCGTACGAGGGAGCTCCAACCGTCCACAACTGATTTAATTCGGATTAAAGGTTGCAGAAACACATCAAGTTTGTCTTTTGGATTCTTTGGCTCTTGTACAAGAGCGCTCAGGAACATGAACTGCTCTTTCATGCACATCCAAAGAGGCAAGTTGTAGGGTGTAACCATGATGGGCCACGATGGATATTGTGCGCCAAAACTTCCAAATGGTTGAAAACCATCAGTACAAAGACCCAATCTCACGTTTCAACTTTGAGCCGCGAAACTTGGATGAGTCTTGTTGAAATGTTTCCAAGGTTCTGAGTCAGATGGGTGGCGCATAACATTATCTTCAACCACGTGTTCAGCATGCCATCTCATATCTTTCGATGTGGTATTAGATGCGTACAACCTCTGCGGACGAGGTTAATGAAAAATAGTACATCTTCCTGTACGCGACATGAGCCTTCTGTTATTTTGTTTTTCCTTGATGAATGGGTTTAAATCGAGGTTCATGGCAGGATTTGCAGCTTGTGAAATCAGAATCGTCTATCTAGTATATGATATAATTATTCTTGCAGCAGTTTATCTTCTCGATTGGTAAGCCCATACCCCTTAACAACTTCTTACTGTTGTAGAAGTTATCGAGTACGAGATTGTCTTTCGATACAATCTCTTTGATTAATTCACTTAATTAATCACAACACTTCTGAGACATGTGATTCTTTGACTTCAAACTCATGAGACGGGAAACTAATGACAACTGAGTATGTCCCTCGCACCCCAGATACAATGGTTGATTTCCAGCTTTCAACATGTCATAAAATTCTTGAGCCTCAGGTTCGGCGACTCTTCCATATCGGCAACCACGTCAAAATCGGACCAGCTGCATCTTGAACCATATTAATGTACGCGTTTAATGATTCTTCAGAAGGGATGTAAGAGGGTCCTCCAGCATGAAGATCGTGATGACGTCCAAAAGTGGCGAGCCGGCTTTCTCCGTGGTAAATCCATATATAGTAATTCGGCTCGAACCCGTGTCTAACCAAGTGGTACTTGATCTCATCGACGTCGAGGTAGCTAATATTTCTACATCTGCTATGATTACAAGGACATTTCAGCCTCTTTCCATCTTTATGAGCGGAATGTGCTTGCGCAAGTTCAATAAAACTCCCGACTCCATCCATGAATTATGAGGATAAATAGTCATTGTTGATTCGCTTGTACATCCAACTACGATCGGAACTCATCCTAACATTTTACAGTTGTTATATTGATTTATCGAAAAATGGGCAGCATGAAGGTGGCTAGAGAATGATTAAAATTCTTTGTAAGGCCCTATCGCATTCGAAAACGTGATTTTCCTGTAATACAACGTCTTAGTATATGAATTCTTGTTGACTAAAAATTTCGACAGCATCTCCCTTTAGTTCTCTAAGTACACATATATTGCAGTGCACTCGAGAACATAAGAGAGATACTGAACCAAAACTTATATAATCAACAAAAAAAATATAGATAAGATAAGCCATAATTCAATCACGCTCTCAAACTATCCAAAGAAGTGGACAATTTGGGATTTAGTATCGAATTCTCTATTCGATACTAATCCCAAACGAGTCTAAGGTATATTGTTTGAGTGTAGAAAGATTATATTTTGGATCGAAACTATTCTAAACTCCGTTATTGGAGGGACGAAACCTCCCCGGCCGGTGTCGTAAATCACGTCATCACAGACGTATACATTAATCAATAAATCACATCATTTAAACAATATCTACAAAATAATATATATGTTAAATATAACATGCATGTACCGATCACCACGGTATTTCACCACCACCATCATTTTTTAAAATAATTTTGAAAACCGTTATTGGAGGGACGAAACCTCCCGGCCGGCGCTGTACACCACATCATCACCGACGTCTTCCCAAACCAATCACAACATCAATCACTCATAATTAAACCATAACATACATTAAGTTAACATAGCCGGTCAGGTCACCATAGTATTTCCCCACCACCATCGCATACACTTTAAATGATAATTGCATAATTGAACTTTTAATGAACACTAACGAACCCTAATAATAAATTATTTCTAAATTAAACTATAATTATAAATTATACCCTAAATCATTACATAATTATAATTTATACCCTAACTGAAACCCTAATTTCAAATTAAATCTATATTAAACTATATTATAAATTATACCCTAAATTATTATAAAATAAAATTTATACCCTAAATGAAGCCCTAATTTTAAATTAAACCTAAATTAAATTATAATTATAAATTATACACTAAATTATTACATACTTATAATTTAAACCCTAAATGAAACCTTAATTTCAAGTTAAACCTAAATTAAAATATAATTATAAATTATACACTAAATTATTACTTACTTATAATTTATACCCTAAATGAAATCTTAATTTCAAGTTAAACCTAAATTAAAATATAATTATAAATTATACACTAAATTATTACATAATTATAATTTATACCCTAAATGAAACCCCAATTTCAAATTAAACCCTAATTGAAGAATAATTAGTTATTATTAATTGAATCATAATTACATACTTAATTATAATTATGTAATAAACCCATAATTTACCCTAATTTCAAATCTTAATCTCAAACCCTAACCCATAAACCCTATTTTCAATCCCTAATTCATAAAATCAACAAAATAGAATACAAAAACATAAATGTAAACTTACCTTGTGAAACTGGCGGCGAAGACGGGCGGCGGAAGAAGGCGGGCGGCGAATTCGGGCTGCGAAGGTGGTCGTAATCCTCGATTGCTGTGGCGGAGAGTTGATGCGTAGAGCGGCGGACGGCGGCTGCGGAGAGCGGCGGATGGCGGACGGTGGCGATTCTTTCTCTTTCTTTTCTCTCTGTTTGTGAGCATCGGGTCTGTCCCCCACTGATATTTTAATAAATCGACTAAGGTCAATAGTGCCCTCAGTGTTTTCCGAGGGGAGGGATGGGCCCTCAGTTTCTTCCGAGGGGAAATAATGCCCCTCGATCTTTTTAAATAAAAAAAATTGAAAAAATAGAAAATGCATATTTAACAATCGACACCCGACCCTCATGATTCCGAGACACCGAGACACACCCCGCCCCGCCTCGTTTGTGAAATGATAGGATTTGTTTTCATTTTTTACTAATTTTTTATTTTTTTCAATTTTTTTCCATTTCTTATTTAAAATCCGAAAAAAATAGAAAATGCGTACTTAACGATCGACACCCGACCTCGTGGTTCTAGGACACCGAGACGCACCCCTCCCTGCCCCATTTAGAAAATGATAGGATCGGTTTTATTTTTTATGAATTTTCTATTTTTCTTGATATTTTTATTTAAAAAGAAAAAAAACAGAAAACGCGTACTAAACGATTGACTCCCAACCCTCGTGGATCCACAACACCGAGACGCACCTCTTGCCCCCTCAAAAAATCCACGACACTTCGTCGCTTCATGTTTCCAACTGAACAACTTGATCGATCGATCGTATCTTGGTTGTTGGTTGAATTACACGACACGTGTGAATACGCACATGCTCGTTGATATTTTTCAATCAAAATCGGGTCAAAACCACCCCACGTGCCTAAGTTGATAGGATTTGTTTCATTTTTATGAATTTTCTATTTTTTTTAAATTTTTGTTATTTAAAAAAACCGAGGGGCACTATTTCCCCTCGGAAAAAATTGAGGGGAGGGCTGGGCCCTCGATTTTTTTCGAGGGAAAATAGTGCCCCTCGGTTTTTTTAGATTAAAAAAATCTAAAAATATAGAAAATGTGTATTTAACGATCGACACCCGACCCTTGTAATTCCGGGACACCGAGACGCACCCCTCCCCTCCCCGTTCGTGAAATGATAGGATTTGTTTTTATTTTTTTTGATTATTTTCTATTTCTTATTTAAAATCGTAAAAAAATAGAAAACACGTATTTAATGATTTACACCCGACCCTCGTGGTTCCGAGACATCAAGACGCACCCCTCCCCACTCTGTTCATAAAATGATAAGATCGGTTCTTATTTTTTATGAATTTTCTATTTTTCTCGATATTTTTTCTAATTCTTATTTAAAAATCGAAAAAAAATTGAACACGCGTACTAAACGATCGACGCCCAACCTCCGTGGATCCACGACACCGAGACGCACCTCTTGCCCCCTTGGTAAAATCGCGATGCTTCGTCGCTTCGCGTTTCCAACTGAACAACTTGATCGATCGATCGTATTTTGGTTGTTGGTCAAATTACACGACACGTGTGAATACGCACATGCTCGTTGATGTTTTTCAATCAAAATTGAGTCAAAACTACCCTATGTGTCTAAGATGATAGGATTTGTTTCATTTTTACGATTTTTCTATTTCTTCTCGATTTTTTTTAATAACTGAGGGACACTATTTCCCCTCGGAAAAAACTGAGGGGCCCTCAATTTTTTCTGAGGGGAAATAGTGCCCCTCAGTTTTTTAAATAAAAAAATCAAAAAAGTAGAAAATGCGTATTTCGATCGACACCCGACCGTGGTTCCGGGACACCGAGACGCACCCCTCCCCGCCCCGTTCGTGAAATGATAGGATTTGTTTTTATTTGTTAATAATTTCTTATTTTTTTTAAATTTTTTCCATTTCTTATTTAAATCGGAAAAAAAAATGCGTACTTAACGATCGACACCTGAACCTTGTGGTTCCGGGACACCGAGATGCACACCTCCCCGCCCCGTTCGTAAAATGATAGGATCGGTTTTATTTTTTACGAATTTCCTATTTTTCTCAATATTTTCTCGAATTTTTATTTAAAAATCGAAAATAAAATGGAAAACGCGTACTAAGCGATCGTCACCCGACCCTCATGGATCACGACACCGAGACGCACCTCTTGACCCCTCGACAAAATCATGATGCTTCGTCGTTTCGCGTTTCCAACCGAACAACTTGATCGATCGATCGTATCTTGGTTGTTGGTCGAATTACACGACACGTATGAATACGCACGTGCTCGTTGATATTTTTCAATCAGAATCGGGTCAAAACCACCCCACATGCCTAGGATGATAGGATTTGTTTCATTTTTACAATTTCTCTATTTTTATTCAATTTTTTTAATTTAAAAATCGAGGGGCACTATTTCCCCTCAGAAAAAACCGAGGGGAGGGTCGGGCCCTCGATTTTTTCCGAGGGGAAATAGTGCCCCTCTGTTTTTTTAAATAAATAAAAATCGGAATTTTCTTGAGAAAAATAGAAAATACGTATTTAATGATCGACACCCGAACCTCTTGGTTTCGGGACAGCGAGACGCATCCCTCACCGCCCCGTTCATGAAATGATAGGATTTGTTTTCAGTTTTTACTAATTTTTTATTTTTTTCGAATTTTTTTCATTTCTTATTTAAAATCGAAAAAAAATAGAAAACGCGTACTTAACGATCGACACCGGATTAACACAAATTTTTCTTGATTTTAGTTAGTATTTTAGTTCGTTTTTATTGTTGATTTTGGTGAAACTTGGATAGATTGTGCATATTTTCGTATTTTCTTATCTTCAACTTATTGTATATTATTTTAAATATGATTAATTAAATTTTATGTTTATTTCAGGTATTTTGAAGTGTTTTGGCTTGAAGATAGTCGAGGGTGGGCCTACGTTTGAAGTTTTAGCAAAAACGGGCCTCGATTTGAAGTGTTACGGCTGCCATTGCGTACGTTGTCCATACTGGGTTATCCAGTGTCCGAGTCCGCCGCCCGCGTCGTCTGACGTGCGCATTGTCGATGCACGCATTGCCGACATGTCCCTGCCGACACTGGGTACATCCGCCGACATCGGGTTACCCAGTGGATCACTGTTTCGGAAATTAAGAGTTTTCGGCCCATAAAACAAGCAAGCCCGACTCCAACGCATTTTTAAAAGGGTCCTAATATATTAAAAACGGCTGGGAGACTTGGGGAAGGGGAGAAGACCTTTCATTTGAAGGATTATAAGAGAAGAATTATTATTGGAGTCTTTGGAATAAAAAAGAAAATATAATCAAGATACCTCTTGGAAGAAGGATTTGGTGAGTGAAAATGAGACCACCAAATCCTATAAAAGGAGCAACGCCTAGCACACACCAGAGAGCAACGCCTAGCACACACTAGAACTCTCTCCCAACTCTCGAACCTCTTGGGGATGACAACCCAAGAGTGTTCTTTATTTTCTTTCTTCTATATTTCTTAGTTTTAAATTTCTAGTTCTTAGATTATAAGTAGAATAGTTCTTAGATAATTAGATTCAAGATTTCGCTTTCCGATGCTGTTAATCTTCATCGTTTACTAKTAAGTTTTCAATTTTCTTCGCTTAATTAGTTTAATTAATTTCTTATGCTTTTAATTATATGCTTGTTAGAATTTTTATTAGAATTATTGATCTTCAACAAACCAACCCCTCAAGTATGATGAATTGTATGGATCTTGATTGTGTTTATGATTGGTATGGGTTTATGATGTTGAGATTGATGATGATTGTTGGTTAGATCTTTTGGGTCTATATCCTAGATTCGTTGTCAACCATCAATTGGGATTTCCCAAGAGATCGTGGAGACGAATCGAAGCTCTAGAACCCTTGTTTTCCTAAATCTTTTCAAAACCTTGATTTTATTGTTCTTCGTTTAAATCTACAAATTGATTTTATGTGTTTAAATTAGGCTTTTATTTTTTTTTTCTTATTCGTGAAAAACAAACACAAAAGGAACTTCCAAATCTAGTTTTCCTTGAGGGACAACTTGAGTCAACTTATCAACCTACACGCGATCTCGTACTCTTGCGAGCAAGCTTATAAAAATTTGACAAATATTTATAAAGTAGGTACACAAAAGCGAATCAAAATTTTGGCGCCGTTGCCGGAGAAAACTAAAGGTTGTGAATTTTGTGTTTGCTCTTCGTGCCCTTATTTGTGTTTCTACTTTATTTCATTTATCTTTAGTATTTATTTGTGATTTTTCGTTTTATTCGTTTTAATTATTTTTTACCGGTGCGTTTAATCTTGTACGTTGAGTGTTGTGTTTGGAAGGACGTTGACAACCGAAACCCAAGATTTATCAAACCGTTTTCAAAAATAAAAATAAAAACATTTTATTAAAAAAATATTTTTATTAAAAAATATATATATATATATATATAAAACGAAAAAAAACATTTATTAAAAAAAAATTCTCAAAAATTTATTTTAAAATTAAAAATACAAAATAAAAAATCTTATAAAAATAATTATTATTTATTTTTATAAAAATAAAAAAATAAAAAAATATCTTACCATCAAGGGTATCCATCGTATGTCAACGGGTACCTCCGTACTTCCACTTGACATTCCATCCCATTAAGCCCCGAGATGCAGGAGTATGATCTTGATTATCTCTACATAGTCACGGGTTGGGTGTTAATTTCTAGGAAACGCGTACTTAACGATCGACACCCGACCTTCATGGCTCTGGGACACCGAGGGTTGGGTGTTAATTTCTAGGTTGTTCCTTCTCTTACTTCGTGCWAGCGCGATATTCACGGGTTGATAACTATCGGTATTAATTTTAAACTTCTCATGAAACAARAATTTGAAAATAGAATGAAAAAATAATTAAACGATGTGTARAAAAAGACGCWGACCCATCCCTGTACCCACGTTTAAAAGAAATATTCGTATAGTAAAATTTGTGAATCACAATTCAATAAAATATAAATCTCATCCACATACTCGTGTGGATAGTAAATTTTGTGAATCACAATTAAATAAAATRTTAATGATAATTGACGTTATATAAAAAATTACAAACATGAAAATAYTATGAATCATTTAAAAAAACTTTAAATATAATTATTTATAACTCATTTATATTTTTATATTAGAAAAATAAAAGAAAATTATTGGTAAAATATAATAAAAGAAAAAATATTAAATTTAGTAAAATATAATAAAAATAAAATATTAAATTAGATAGATATTAAGCTCGGATGACTCATAAGCAAACGAAGTACCATAAATTTTATTTATCAAAGCATACGATTTTTTATTTTTTTGATTTTTTTATTTAAAAAAAACCTAGGGGTTGAAAATCCCCTCGGAGAAAACCGAGGGGACACATATGCCCTCGGTTTTTTTGTAAATTATTATTATTTTTTTTATTTTCAAAAAACCGTGGGGATCATAATCCCCTTGGAAAAAAACCGAGGGAACATGGCGGCCCTCGGTTTTTTTCGAGGGGTTTTTTATGCCCTCGTTTTTTTGTGTAATTTATTATTTATTTATTTTTTTTATTTTCAAAAAAGTGAGGGCTCCAAAAGTCCCTCAGTTTTTCCGATGGTATTTTCGTCCCCTCGGTTTTTCCGAGGGGTATTTTCCATCAGAAATATTTTCTCAAAAATTCTACGGTATTGCCTTCGGTAATTATGGCGGCAATCATTGACGCCGTTTTTTAAAGGGATTTTYCGAGGGGAATTTCTTCCCTCGGAAAAAACCGATGGATATTTTAGTCCCTCAGTTCTTCCCTCGAAAAACTGCTGTTTTTTTGTATTGACATGTTCATGATCACATYTCTTGTAATCAGTTCATAAGGCAATATCTTARGCCACAAACTCAGATATAGAAGTAGCAACACTTGAGGGTATCATTAATTCAATTTTGCAGCTTGGGAGTTGAGCATTAACAGTCTTAGGACTAACAACTAGAGGGGGAAGCCCAGGCTCAAGTACATCACCTTTGCGAGAATCCAGTTTAACACCACCAACACTCAAAATTGACCAAATGAGATAAGGAAAAYGCAACATAAGGGGGGTGGTGGTGGGTGGTGGTGGTGGTGTATTGTAATTTCTGGAATTAAATGTGTAGAGAGAAGGATACTTGGAAAAGAGGATAATAGAATAGAGAATGGGAGAGAGAAAAGATAGATGCAAATAATGATTTCCCAAAAGCTGCTTTCTCTTCCTTCCTTTCTCCTTTAAATAGGGAAATTGTTTACACCCAATGGGACCACTGAATAACAACCCTCCAAAATACCTAAATGCTCTCATAAAAGACAAATACATAAGTTAACAAGAAATAATATAAATTACGGAGATATATCCTCTTTCTTATTCAGCATCCGTCCTTAGCCCCATCTCCAAGYTGTCACCTCCCTCACCACGTGTCCTTCAACTATTGGTTCCTTGCATTTCCTCATGTTGACTGGTTCCCATTTGACCACATTTCCCAGATTAAATTAGACTTTCTGTTTCAAAATTAGGGTTCGTCCCCTTCCTCTCCCTTTCTTGCAAAATCCCAATCTTGCTCACAATAGGGGGGAAAGGGTTGTAGCAAAAGAGACAATATGAACAAAAATTATTTTCCCTAAGGCAAACTTATGACCCTTTAAAATCCAAAAAAGAACTTTAATCTTATTCACTGTGACATGGACTTGATGAGTGGTGGGGGTCCAATTCTKCATACCTATTTTATAAAAAGTATTCGCTTTAAAGGACAAGGCACTGACCAGGGGACCAAGGAGACCCACTCAAMAAAATGTCCATCGGTAATAACCGATGTAATAACATCTAAATCAGCATCAAGAGATAGGGGAGAATCATGAATAAGACTAAGTGAGAATAAATAATATTAAGGAAAAAGTCCACACTATKATTATAAATAAAGACCTTAAAACAACTAGTATTAAAGGGAACAATAATATCAGGGGTCAAGGCAGCATAAAACTCATAAACAATTTGACGATAAAAACCAGGAATATAAAAAACACTAGACTCCATACTTATATTTCTAATCAAGGAAAACATATCAACATTCTCCAGTTTATCTACCTTGATATTTCTCTCAGGATGGAAGTCCATCTTGTGAAATTCTTAAAAGTGGTTTTTAGCATCAGGAGTGTAGAACTAGATGGAGTAGGCGTCAACTAGATTGTAAGGTGCCATCATTTTGTCCTTGTCAATATCATCAACAACAACCACTAGAGATGAAGCAAAAGTAGTTGGGTCCTTGTTTTTCMYTGTTTGGCATGTGGAGCATCTTGCCGTAGTAGAAATCTCCTTAGACAAAAAAATCAGGATCAGTCTCGACATTGTCAGGAGAAGGGATTTCAACACGCAAATTCCAAGATTGGGAAGGGTACTTGGGAGCAGAGGATATGGAGTCAAGAGATGCGATGGAGTTATAAGAACTTGCAGATCCGGAGGGTTTAGAAACCTCATGGAGGAATTGGAGAGTCAGTATTCTCCCCTTKAGTAGAAGCAGCAGCAGCCATCATGTCTGGAGAAACAGGCAGTGGAGATGTAACTTCATGCGTTGGTGGCTGAGGAAGATTGCAAATGACATCAAGCTGGACACCATAGGGAACAATTACCCCTTTAAATGACAGCATATGTAGCTTGACGGTGTCAGAAGGAACCACTGTGAGTAGCGACACATTTCAAACCTGCGACTTGAGCGTTGGCTTAGCATCGGCCTAACAGCATTTGAAAGTTGATTTGGTTCCAGAGGTAGATGCAACTTCGCATTTTCTTGTATTCTTGATGTTCATCATGGCGTTGAAGGTTAACAAATTTGGAGATGTAAACCGAGAGAGAGAGAGAGAGAGAGAGAGAGAAGATGAATTTTAGGGTTTTTGAAAAGATGGGATTGATGTTGGCATGTGGAACTGAAAAGGAGTTACAGAATTTTAAGAAGTAGATGAGTCGGTTGAGGAATCGAGTTGAACCTGATAGTATTAAAAAAAAACTGCCACACACATACCCTTTTTCCCTCCCAAACCAATCCCATACTTAGCATAACTCTTTTAAATAAAATAAAGCCAATTTAGAGAAAAAAAAATCAAGGAAGAGTAAAGTGATCTTAACTTAGCCCATTAATTTTCTTTAGGAAGGAAAACATGCAAAATGTGTCTACGTAAATGCATGCAAAATCACACACAAAAATAAAAAATAGTCACATAAAGTTTTGATGTTTATACATCTCATCACTTAGCAAACCCTTATACCTTTTATTACTCTTCCTAAAATTACCTTTTAAGACTGTGGCAATGCGTAATATGTATGAATGAAATAAATCTTTTAGTGCAACATCTTATATCTCCAAATATTTGACTGGGTGCACTACATGACTTGCATTCAAATGAATAGAATACCAATAAAGAATTTATCACGTTATTAAAGTATCAAGGAGCAAAAAAAAAATAAAAAAATGTTGCACCTTTTTATTGTATGAAAATAATGATGGTCATCCTATACACCAAATGTATTAACACCACCCCAATAGTGAATCGTTGTTTAAAGAATGGTTTTGAGTTCTTAAAAACTAAGACGGGGTTTAAATTATGAGAATTGAAATTAAAATCTTTGAAAAGAATGGTACAATGGGGGTTTAGGGTTCTAGAATTGTCTCCACAATCAATTGGTATTTGATTGAACGCTTAATCTACAAGTTAGGGTTGTCGGTCCCAAATTGTAAATTAAACATTTAACAATGCTAACTGATGGTTCTAAACTCATATAGGCACTACACACATGAATCTTTACCCTAAAAATAATAATGCAATAACATAAACTCAAAGCAAGCATGAACATAATTAATCTAATTAAGAAATCCATAAGCAAAACTAGTAAAATCATTAACTTGTAACTAAAAGCTCAAATAAGTTAACATAAAGCATGGAGGGGAAAACACATTCAAATTACTACTAAAAAGCTTGAAAATATTTTAATCATAAATCTAGACTACAATAAAAATTAGGTGTAAGAAAATGACTAGGATAAACCCATCTACCTATCACTACCAACTAACTAAAGCATGCCAAAAGAGGTAAAAAGCTTGAAAGAAAGCAAGAAGACAATAATGGTGAAAACTTGAAAGGTTCATGAACAATACAAGCAAAGCTAAAACATCTAAACTAAAATCCAAATATGAGAGTATCTCTTACTTCAAATATTTATAGAAATTAGCAAGAAAATGCAAGAGAACAATAATTACAAATTACCCAAATAGAATAGTAGTAAATCTTGAAACCCAAAAGAGCAATTGTTTCACCAAGTACAAAAAGCTTGAACACACCACAAACTAAGCTAACCTAAGAGCTAATCTAAGATTCTACAAGCTACTCCTAGGTTTCTRAGGTTGATTTATGCTTGAAGGAATAMAATGATGAAAAGAGGATAAGCTTGGGCACTCAAACTCTAAAGGGTTCAAAATCCTCCTTTCAAGTCTTGGGTGTGGGTTTAAATAGGTGAAATTAAAATTAAAATAATAATTTTATAAAAAATGGCCTCCGTCGATTGACCTAAGAATAATTGTAGATCTATGGTCTCACTACCCAAAAAAAAAACATTTACCAAGGGGAACAACTAGGAAAATACTGTCTTCGGAAATTTCGAGGGCATCACCAAGACAATTATATCGAGGGTATTACCGACGGTTATACTTTCGGTAATGCTCCCTTTGGTAAATCCTTCAAAAATACGGCACTAATGTTTGCCACTATTATTACCAAAGGCTTTCCGAGAGAAAATTTACCAAGTGCATTTACACCTCAGAAAAACCGAGGGGAGTAAATTACCCTTGGGATTTTTCTAGGGGAGATARATCMTCTCGGAAATTTAACACCCTCGGGTTTTCTAATTAAAAAAATAATAAAATAGAAAAAATATAATTGCTTCAAAATTAAACTATTTCCCAAGTTTTTTCTAACATCTTTTTTGTTTCTGTTTTTTACAAAAAGACTATTTATTGCTTAGAAGTACAAGAAAACTCGRAAGCTCTTGTTCTGCTGCTGTGTATTGTCATCTCACTTTGTCATAATAAGACGATGGATAATACACTAATGTGAGAGATTTCTTTGAAGGTTGTCACCGTCCAATATCCTTATTATYAATTTTAATATTATTTTATTGAATGATAATTTCATAAATAAAATTTGCAACATTAGTCTTCTTATTTTGAATTCATTTCATATTACCGAGCATGCATGTACATGTTTACACGTGTCGTGTAATTCGATCAACAGTATCTATGACATGATCGATCGACTTGTTCCATTAGAAATACAAAGCAACGAAGCGTCATAATTTTTGTGAAGGTACCACAAGGTGTGTTTTGTTGTTTTAGAACTACGAGAAATAGTAATTGATTGATAAATACATTTTTTCTATTTTTTTTTTCTTAATTAGAAAAACAGATGGGATTCCGCTCCCCTCGATATTTTTAATTTAAATAAAATGAAAAAAATAGAAAAAAATATAATTGCATAAAAATAAACCATATCATATCATTCTACGCATGTGGGATGATTTTGACCCAAGTTTCACTAGAAAAATATCACCGAGCATTTATGTATTTACATGTGTCATGTAATTCAATCAACAATATCCACAATACGATCGATCGACTTGTTCCATTAGAAACCGAAAGCAACGTAGCATCGTAATTTTTGTGAAAGTATCACGAGGTGTGTTTCGTTGTTTTAGAACCACAAATTAGTAATTGATCGGTAAATATACTTTTTCTATTTTTTGATTTATTTTAATTAAAAAACCCGAGTGGAGCATAATCCCCTTTGTTTCTTTAATTTAAAGAATAGAAAAATAGAAAAGAAATATGGTTGCGTAAAAATAAACCATATCATATCATTATAGGCACGTGGGACGATTTTGACCCGGGTTTCACTAGAAAAATATCAGCGAGCATATACGTATTTACACGTGTTGTGTAATTTGATCATAGTATCTATGATACGATCGATCGATTTGTTCTATTAGAAACGCAAAGCAACAAAGCGTCGTAATTTTTGTGAAGGTACCATAATTGTGTGTTTCGTTGTTTTAGAAATAGGAGAATTAGTAATTTATCGGTGAATACACTTTTTCTATTTTTTTCCCTAAATTTTATTAAATTAAGAAAACCAAGGGGAGTAAGATCCCCTTAGAAAAACCCGAGGAGATTCTGCTCCCCTCGATTTTTTTTTTTTAATTTTAAAAAATTAAAAAAAGAAAAAATATAATTGCGTAAAAATAAACCATATCATATCATTCTTGGCACGTGGTACGAATTTGACTTCACTATAAATATATCACCAAGCATGTACGTATTTACACATGTCGTGTAATTTGATCAACAATATTCAATACAATCGATCAACTTGTTCCATTAGAAACGCAAAGTAATAAAGCATCGTAATTTCTTTGAAGGTACCACAAGGTGTGTTTCATTACTTTAGGACCACGAGAATTAGTAATTGATCTGTAAATACGCTTTTCTATTTTTTACTTTTTTAATTTGAAAAAATAGAAAAAAAAAATATAATTACGTAAAAATAAACGTTATCCTATCATATTAGGCACGCGTGATAATTTTGACCCGGGTTTCACTAGAAAAATATCACCGAGCATGTACGTATTTACACGTGTCGTGTAATTCGATCAACAGTATACATGATACTATCGATCGACTTGTTCCATTAGAAATGCAAAGTAACGAAGAGTCATAATTTTGGTGAAGGTACCACGAGGTGTGTTTAGTTATTTTAGGACCACAAGAATTAGTAATTGATTGGTAAATACGCTTTTTCTATTTTTTTAATTAAATAAATTGAGGGGAGTGGATACCCCTTGGAAAAACCCGAGGGGAACTATTTCCCCTCAGTTTCTTTTCCCTTGATTTTCTCGAGGGGAATTTATGCCCCTCGGTCCCAGCCCTAAAAACAGCAGTGTGTCGCCCCCACTGCTTTCATTCTGCAGACCAACAACAACAAAAAAAAACTCCACCAGAAAAACAAAGCTACGCCGCGAGCCGTCCTCCGTCAAGCTACGCTGTTCGCCACGAGCCGCTTCTCCAACCATCGCTGTCTATTATCTAATTAGCATGCACTTGTCTTGATTTTTATATATATTTAGGTGGTATTTTAGTCAGATATGTTATTAATTTTTGTATCGGTTGGATAGTTTGAGCATCTTTTCATATTTATGTATCTCCGACTTATTTTACCGTGTTTTGATCGTAATATTAGATTTTATGTTCATTTCAGGGAATTTTTAAGTATTTGGTATTGGGATGGACGAGTGTGGGCCTACGAGAGGAGTATCAACAAAATTGGGCCTCGATTTGATGTGTTACCGCTAACACTGGGTTTGTTATGCACACTGGGTTACCCAGTGCCAGAAGGAGTTAGAGGTAGCTCCTACGGCTAAGCTACCGTTAAGTGCTAATGGAGACTTCCAGAGACGGGTTAGCGGTAGGTTACCGGTAGCCCCTATGGCTACGCTACCGTTAACGGGCCTAAAATCGAGAATTTTGAGGAAACTCTCATTCTAACTTTTGAAAACCTATATATACCCTTCCATACTTCAATAAAGGGACATCTTTCACACTCCTAGGGTTCCAAGACGCAGAAAGAGCCTCTTTTGGTTTACAGCCCCAAGAGTGTTCGTAGATCTTATATAGATTAATTAGTAGATATAAGTTTAATTTCTCGTTGGAATGATGTTATTCTTCTCCGTTAACTAGTAAGTTTTCTATTTTTTTCGCTTTTATAGTTCGAATTTCTTATTTGCTTAGATTATGAATTTTTATGAACTTTCAACTTCTCATGTTTGCTTTGAAATCGTGTTATTAAATATGTTGATGATTGTTAGTCAGAACCTACGGGTCTAGTACCTAGAATCATTTAGAACCATCAATTGGGATTTTTGGATATTTAATCTACAAGTTGGGACTGACAACCCTAGTTAGTAGGCTAAGTGTTTGATGAAATGCCAGTTGGTCGTGGAGACAATTCTAGAGCCATAGACCCCCATTTTCTTTATCTTTTCAAAGTTTTTGATTTAATTGTTCATCATTAAGTCAACGTCTTAATTCCAAGTGTTTAGATTAGGTTTGTCTTCATTATTTTCTCATTCGTGAATCAAACGCAACAATTACCTCCGATTAGTTTTCCTCGAGAGATTCAACTCTAGTCAACTCACCAACCCACAAGTGACCTTGTACTCTTACGAGCGAACTTCTAAGCTTGATAAATTTATTTTTAAAAGTAGGTACGGAAAGTTCAATTCAAAATTTTGGCGGCCGTTGTCGGGGAAGGCTAAAGGTTGTGATTTTTTTGATTGCTCTTCGTGATCTTATTTTTATTTGTCTTCTTTGTGTTCAGTATTCATTTGTGATTTTTCTTTTTGTTTCTTATTTTTATTTCCCACCGGTACGTTTAATCTCGTGTGTTGAGCGTTGTGTATTCAAGGTACCTCGACGACCAAGGCCTGAGATTCAACAAACCATTTTCAAAAAATAAAAGATAAATAAATATAAAAAAGGAGAAATGCGAGATCTTTATAGTAAACTGTACGATTGGCGTAACTTTCGACCAGCCATTGTATTGAGCTCCAAGATGCGGGATTACAATCCCGACGATTTCTACTACGAGCGACTCTCAGTTTTTCATGGGCTTCCGAGCGAGAATCCTCTAAAGTTCATCCGAAACTACGAGGATATCACCCGAACTTTCCCTCTACTCAGCCTTACAAGGGATCAACTGAAGATGCGGCTCTTCCGTTTCACAGTAAAGGATGGAGCAAGAATATGGTTGGTATATTTGGAACCCAATTCCTTTAAACGTGGGAGGAAGTGTACGATCAGTTCATGGGGATGTTCTACTCACCCAGACAAACGAATTCTCAGCCTCGGAAACTTAAGGCCATTAATGTGGGCACTGCGGATCACCATGACATTTGGCGAATGTATGCCAAGTGACATTTGACAAAGAGCCATAGAAGGAATTTAATACTATTCATAATTATCACGCGACCGACCTCCTAATTCTGGGCAGGAATTTACAAAGGACTATAACCCCTACTCGAACACGTATAATCCAGGGTGGAGTGCTCACCCGAATTTCAAGTTTGGGTCCTGGGAGACCAAATCATATGTCGATGCCCCCGCAAGATGACCCTAATTCTTTCTATCCGAGCTACGACTCTTATGCTCCTCCCGGCCACAACCAACAACTCCACTATCATCCCGATGCCCCATTTGATAATGATCCTTGCTCGGTTATCCATGCTGAGTCAAAACAACTTACTTTTGATGAACTGTCGATGCTTGATGAGGTGGAGCCCATCTTGGATGTTGAGAATCCGAGTTTGAACGCTCGTTTGGGAGAGGTGTGTAATGAGGTTGATATTAGGGATCTGGTTGAATGCATCACCCCCCTTGTGCTATTTGATGAGGTTTTGGACAGGACTGTTGGGGTGTTGTCGTTGGAGGGCCCGGAGGATGTTTTTTGAGTTTACTTACTCTCTGTGAGGATAGTGAAGTTTTGGTGAAGGGTGAGATTATTGAGCCTAACTTCGTTCTGCCTGATGCAGTGTTAGAACTTAACTTTGAGGAGGTGGAAGAGGTAAATGAGGAGGAGCCCGATCGCCCTCTTTTAAGCCCGGATATGGAATTTCATGTTTTTGAAAGTGTTGAGGTGATGATCGAAGAAACAAAGGAGCTTGGATTGGTTGGGGGTTGTTTTGTTTATTCAACTGATTTTCTAGTTCTTCCGGTGATCGAGCATTGCTCCACGCTCCGATTGACTTTTGATATTTTCGTTGTGATCAATTACTCGCGTTTCAGACCTCCGAAGCGAGTTGAAGTTTTGATTTCTCTTACTCTACGACTTGCTTTCCGTGCCCGCCTTGGTGATTTTAATCACCCGTTCTTGCTCTTGGAGAACACTAAGGCATGGCACGACCATCACTTATTTTTGGTTCCCGGGTAGCATCGATCGTATATGTCATCGAGCAAGCGACGTTAAAATATGTGCTTCTTGGGAGGCAACCCAAGCATTTTTTTCTTATTCTTTTTCATTAGCTTTTCTTTTGATTTTTCATTCTTTTATATTCTGTATATATTTTGTTTCAGTCATTCAGTATGGTGCGTTGATGTGTGTGTTGATGTGCAGAAAATTGGGTGAATTTTCCGAATTGAAGCACCTAGCAGTAGGTTAGAGGTAGCCCGTATTGTTAACCTACCGCTAGCGTACTATTCAGGCTCTTAACGATGAGGATCAACCGCTAAGTCCACCGCTATCTACAAACAGAGAGGTTTAGCGGTAGCCTAACGGTAGATGCTACCGCTGTCTACAAACAGAGAGGTTTAGCGGTAGCCTAGCAGTAGGTCTTACCGTTAACCTACCGTTAGTGTTTTCAAAGGCCGTGGATTTTGAGACCTGCTCTTGGATGCGATTTCTGGACACCCACCTTGATAAGTTTGTTAATCAAGATAATCTAAATCACGCGATTCGAGAAAATGGGAGGATTGCACAACTCTATTTGGAGCAGCTCAACTATTTAGTCATCAGGGACGTTTTTCTTACTCCTTTCCTCTTTTGATTTGATTTTTATACGTTTTTATGGCAATTCGGAGATTGTCGAATTTTTAGGGAGGGGGAGAGTAGTTGAGTAGTTATTTGCATTTTATAATTGTGCAATTTGAATTCGTGATTTTGTAGTAGCTAGTAATTGACCGTGATTGATTGATATTCCTGCGCTTATTTATGTTTGTCTGGTTTATCCTGTCAAAGTTTACTATGTGTGATTTGAGGTTCTTGTCATTGAGCATGTATAAGTGCATAAATTTTTCAAAATTATTATTTATATATATTTTAAATGGTACTTGGACACAAATAATTTCGCAAAACCTTAAAAGCAAAGTCAATTCAAGATCTCCTCATTCAAAAGCTTGTGAGTAGTCCGAGCCAAATCAATCTAAACACTTAGACAAGTGGTTAGGAAGGCCATTTAGGGTCAACATTAGTCAAACCCGGGAAATTCAAGCCTTTAAGGCTAATTTGGCCCATTAACCCCAATTAAACCTAGTATAAATAGAACCCAACTCTCATTTTGTAAAAGAATCCACTCTCCTCCCAACTCTTAGATGGGTTTGGGATTTATTTTCTTTCTCTAGGTTTTAGATTTACTTTCTCTCTCTAGTTCTTAGATTTAATTTCAAGCTTTTCCTTGGGTTTGTAAGCTGAAGAAGAATTCAAACCATCACTTGGATTTTTATTTTGAATTGCAATTCAATTCAAGTTTGTTATTGCTTTCTTTAATTCAAATAAGTTTTCTTTCAATTTCATCTTGTTCTTCAATTTCATGCTTATTATTCAATTTATGCATTTTGCCTTAACTCTTAGATTTATTGTTAGATTTTATGATTTGGATATGGAATCTTGGTGAGTGACACACCAAGATCATAGATCGGGTCCTTGATCGTTTTTATTTTGATTATTTCATATGCTTTATATTGTTTTTTATTGTCATGCACGGTTTTATGTTGAATCCTAGATCTACTCTTCGTTTCTAGTTATTTTTTGAAAAGATTTAAACTTTCACGTCAACTTTTATTGCTCTTTCTATTAGTGCTTTCGATTTTCATTGATTTGATTTATTTAGATTCTTATGATCATGCATGCGTAGTTGTATTTTAGGTTTTCATGCTTGTACCTTGTAGTTTCCTTGCTTTTTATTGCTTGTGTTGCTTATTTCTTGCAATTTCAATAAGGCGCACACTTAAGGCATCCGAAATACTTGCATTTACTTTTCATAGTTAGTCATAGTCTTAGTTTATTTCCATAACTCTCCATAGTTCGTCATTTATTTTCGTTATTTCCATTTATTTCTGTTTTCTCTTAATTCCAACAAGCTAAAAACCTAGTGATACGAACAATCGAATTCCGATAATACCAAGCCATGAACCACTTTTAATTTCAACACCACTAAAATCTACTCTTCAAAATGGCGCTATTGAGACTCGGCTTGGTTAAGGTTTTCAATTTGCTTGTAGTTTCTTTGTGTTTCTAGCTTTCTTTTTTATTTGACATTTTTATGGAGTGTATGTAAGGTCCTTATGGCAATGGAGGTTACATTTCACAACATGGGAGGGCATGGTGCAAACCATGTTGGGAATGGAATGATGTATAGTGGGTTGGGCAACATGGGAGGGCATGGTGCAAACCAAGTTGCCAATGGTGGAATCGGCAAAGATCAACCCAACATGGGAGGGCATGGTGAAAACCATGTTGGGTATAGAAGTTTCTTGGGTACGAATGGTCCGTACGGGGGTTATGGTGCTTTCTATTAATTTTCAAATATGAAAAATCCGATTCTCGGTCCGTATGTTGGTTATAGTGCTCCCAATCCCTATCCGAATATGTATAATGGAAGCATTGTTGGTCCGAGTGGGAATGTTGATGGCCGAATTCCGAATCCCGGCCCGAATGGAGTTCCTCACGCTTATAATTTTAATCATGCTCCGAAGGCGAATCTTACCGGTAATGGTGGTGGTCCGTGTTATGGAGGTGCTACCAATAATGCTCACAAACCCGATTCGTATGAGTTGTTTGGAGGTGGGTGCCCCAATATCCAAAATACCCCCGTCCTCACTATGAGAGAGGTTAACAAACCCTTTTTGGGGGTGTTTACTCCTCCTGAGCCAAAATCTTCTCGAACGATATATTCTAGTACTAATGAAGTGAGCATGTCTTTTTCCTCTAAGGAGCTTGAGTTGGTAAAGAAAATAGCGGCTATGGAGGCTCAAATTGTTAAGCTATCTAGCCCAAACCTGGATCCTCCTTGTGCATCGTGTGGAATGTTTGGTCATGATACCACGACTTGTCCTTCAAATCCTTCTTTCAATATGTCAATATCTCATTCGGAGGTAGTGTATGAGGGTCATGGGTATCAAACAGGACCCGGTTGTGCTAGATCATCTTTTGCTCATCCGCCGACTCATAATCCTCCTTACCCTCCTACCAACCATATACATCTGACTTTTAGTTATGCCAATACATATGCGGGTGTTACTCCTCACGTGGGTCCACTTGTACCGGTGAATGCTCCTACTCCATCTTCCGATCCGAATCTCTTGGTCATTATGCAATCTTGTCCCGTGACATCAGCCTCGTTCGATACTAACTTCAATACTCTTGAGGTTACGACCAATGGGTTAAACACTAACATGGGGCAACTAGAAAGCGATGGCAATATGCTAACTCTAGTTAATGAGAACGAAAAATTGCCAAGCCAACCTTCGCATGCTCATGCAGTTGCGTTCCTTGGAAGTGGTGGGGTGGTTGATAATATGGTTGTCCCGCAATCCTATGAGGAGGTGGTGTCTATTCCTAATGTTCTTACTCCTCCCCATTCTACTCTCGTAGGTCCCACATTGGCAAAGGGCCTTCTCGATGGCCTACACAAATCCTGTAATGCCTATAAGCCACCAATTTCTAAGGCCCCTATGCTCTATACATCACTCATATCTTTTGAGGATTTCTTACATATGAATGTGATCCGAGAACTGGTCGAGCAAGTTTATATGGAGTAAATGAGCATTGAGGATGAGTTTGACTCGGGAGCTTGTGTTGAAGGTTGTGGTGAAAGGAATGAGACCTAAATTCATAACGACAATTCTATTATGCTTCAATGTGCCAAAGGTTTATGTGAGAAAGATTTCTTATGTGTCGTTGAGGTCAACGATGAAATTTAAGAGGGGGAGGTGGAGATTGTTGATGATAGGAGTGAGAATCTTGAAGATTATCTTGAGGTAGAGATTGTTGATGATAAGAGTGCAAATCTTGAAGATTATCTTGACGGGATCGTCGAATCGTTCGAATTAGCCCCCAATGAGGTCGAAAGGAGCCACAAGCCCGAGCTTAAGCCTCCCCCATCTCACTGATTCGTACGTTTTTGTTACGAATCTGTACATAATTGAGTCTTATTTTAGTCTTTTTATTCTCTTTTTCGGGTTAAGAATGAGTTGAATTACATCATTTTGTATTATTCGTCTCTTTACTTAATTTTCTGACTTATTAATCAATAATTGGTCCAAATTAGAATAATTCTGTGATTTTCTCATATAGCTAGAGTGTCCGGTGGATTCAAAGCACGAACATTGAAGGAGAGACACTCACAAGTAGCCCAAAAGGACATACACCGATCGGACAGCCCATGTATCCAATCGGTGCAACTGTTGACATGCACACCGACCGGGAGAGCTGGCGCACTGAGCGAACCCGGGGACAGTAGCTTTCGTCCGATCGGACAAGGCGTCTATCCGATCGGACGAGAATTACGAACGCAGATGTATGGAAATTTTCAGTTACGAAACGGCTGAAAATGCATTTAAAACTGCAGAGGCATCTAGGGTTGAGCACATTCGGCTAGAGGGACTGAAGAATAGGTTAGAGAACCAGATATACATCCAAAGGTTGAGAGATTCGACACATCTCTCATACTCTAGCATAAATCGTACGACACCGTTTCGACCAGTGATTTACAGCAAGCTGACTTTCGACACGAAGATTCTGGGTTCGTGACAAGCCCGATGATTCTATGCATTTCATTCGGAGTGATTTCGTCCATCATCCCTCGTTGATCATAACACTTCTGAGACATGTGATTCTTTGACTTCAAACTCATGAGACGGGAAACTAATGACAACTGAGTATGTCCCTCGCACCCCAGATACAATGGTTGATTTCCAGCTTTCAACATGTCATAAAATTTTTGAGCCTCAGGTTCGGCGACTCTTCCATATCGGCAACCACGTCAAAATCGGACCAGCTGCATCTTGAACCATATTAATGTACGAATTTAATGATTCTTCAGAAGGGATGTAAGAGGGTCCTCCAGCATGAAGATCGTGATGACGTCCAAAAGTGGCGAGCCGGCTTTCTCCGTGGTAAATCCATATATAGTAATTCGGCTCGAACCCGTGTCTAACCAAGTGGTACTTGATCTCATCGACGTCGAGGTAGCTAATATTTCTACATCTGCTATGATTACAAGGACATTTCAGCCTCTTTCCATCTTTATGAGCGGAATGTGCTTGCGCAAGTTCAATAAAACTCCCGACTCCATCCATGAATTATGAGGATAAATAGTCATTGTTGATTCGCTTGTACATCCAACTACGATCGGAACTCATCCTAACATTTTACAGTTGTTATATTGATTTATCGAAAAATGGGCAGCATGAAGGTGGCTAGAGAATGATTAAAATTCTTTGTAAGGCCCTATCGCATTCGAAAACGTGATTTTCCTGTAATACAACGTCTTAGTATATGAATTCTTGTTGACTAAAAATTTCGACAGCATCTCCCTTTAGTTCTCTAAGTACACATATATTGCAGTGCACTCGAGAACATAAGAGAGATACTGAACCAAAACTTATATAATCAACAAAAAAAATATAGATAAGATAAGCCATAATTCAATCACGCTCTCAAACTATCCAAAGAAGTGGACAATTTGGGATTTAGTATCGAATTCTCTATTCGATACTAATCCCAAACGAGTCTAAGGTATATTGTTTGAGTGTAGAAAGATTATATTTTGGATCGAAACTATTCTAAACTCCGTTATTGGAGGGACGAAACCTCCCCGGCCGGTGTCGTAAATCACGTCATCACAGACGTATACATTAATCAATAAATCACATCATTTAAACAATATCTACAAAATAATATATATGTTAAATATAACATGCATGTACCGATCACCACGGTATTTCACCACCACCATCATTTTTTAAAATAATTTTGAAAACCGTTATTGGAGGGACGAAACCTCCCGGCCGGCGCTGTACACCACATCATCACCGACGTCTTCCCAAACCAATCACAACATCAATCACTCATAATTAAACCATAACATACATTAAGTTAACATAGCCGGTCAGGTCACCATAGTATTTCCCCACCACCATCGCATACACTTTAAATGATAATTGCATAATTGAACTTTTAATGAACACTAACGAACCCTAATAATAAATTATTTCTAAATTAAACTATAATTATAAATTATACCCTAAATCATTACATAATTATAATTTATACCCTAACTGAAACCCTAATTTCAAATTAAATCTATATTAAACTATATTATAAATTATACCCTAAATTATTATAAAATAAAATTTATACCCTAAATGAAGCCCTAATTTTAAATTAAACCTAAATT
>BMAC01000601.1:623350-662528 GCA_014905375.1 Phtheirospermum japonicum | reverse complement strand
ATAATCACACATTCCCTTCATGAATCGTAAGAGGAGAAATCATATACCTGCTCCTGTAATAGAACTACTATCATCATTGTTCGAACTCGCACCATTCCCAGAAACCGGAGTAATTGCATTAGAAACACAAATCGGAAGAGCTACAGAAATAAAAATAGAAATAGTTTAAACCTAATTCAATACGAAAATAAATAAACTTCAAAAAATAACTTACCCTCGATCCGATTCGCGTCGATTGGAACTTGTAACAGATTCAAGTCCATTTAGAATTGAAAGAATTTGTACAGCAGCAATCGATTTGCCGATAATTGATGATTGTTAAGCAGATTGTTTATCAGAAGCAATCGGATTACTCGGATTACTCGCCGCTGATCAATTGTTGATCGGATTACTCGCTGCTGATCGATTATTGATCGGATTACTCGCCGTTGATCGATTATTAATCGGATTACTCGCCGCTGATCGATTGTTTATCCGAAATAATCGATTCGATTTTTGTTCAGATTGGGGAAAGAAATGGAGAAGCGCGTGTCAAATTGAAGCACTCAGAAAAAAAAAATGAAGAAGGGCGCGTGTAAATGTATAATTTGACTTTTATATGTGAGAATGGGTGCACCTTATAAGGTGCACCCGGGTCCAACTAATAATTTGCCCACATTTTTGGCTTCGAGAATGATGTCCCATTGCACCTTCAGTACAACGAAGTTTCAAGAATTGTTCAAGGTAAAACGTGTCTTAGCATCTCGATTGTACAAATCTGGATCATGTAAGTAGATTTTAATTTTATTCCTAAAAAATAAAACTGACTACTCAATGAGATATATAAGATTATTATATACTTATATGGCGATTTTATAGTGTTACAGAAATTTGCCAGAAATTTTATTGAATAATTTCTCAAAATAAGATAGATTATTAAGGATAGGAGTAGGCACTTTATTAATGATATATCTACAATAGTAAGAATATGTATAACTTTGACAACATTAATTACTTGTATGATTTTGGTTCTGTTAGGTTTTTGAAATCAGTAAGTGTTGAGAACAAGAATGATGATGTGTACGGATTCTTTGATCCTCAATCCATACAAAATATGGGCAATAAGAAACAGGAAGCCACGCTGTACATCCTTAAACATATGCGGAAATCGGAAAAGCAGATATACTTAGGAGGATACCACCATGAGTAAGTACTCCTTTATTCTTGCTTGCAAACTTGATCTTGTCACCTATTCTTAGGACAAAAGTGGAATAGTTATCCCATTATTTAATTTTGATACTTGATTTGACATTAAATTTAATATAATTAGCTTATCTCTTTTGATATTTATTGTATTTGTTGTATAATGGTTTCCGAAATACAGGCAACAATGGCAACTACTTGTTATTGTACCTAAACAAGGGATTGCTGTGTGGTTTTGTTCACAGAACCGTAAGCCCGACAACGACATCAAATTAATAGTACAAAGGTACACTTTTAATTTATGACACATTCACTTGTATTGTAAATTTAAACCCATAACACGCTTATATTTCTTTCAAACAGTGTTGTGACACCATTCAAAGTGTTGGATGGTAATTACGATTCTAAATATTCATTAAATTAGTGTATTCATTATATTAGCCAGTAGGTATTTAAATTTTAATTCTCTTACAGTGTAATAAACAACGCGAAGGTTGGGAGAGTGGGTATTATGTCATGCTCTGGATGTTGACCATTGTTCTAGTAGGTATCAAGGGAGATTGGCAGAAGGTAATATATATTGCTTATATATTTTTTAATAAGTTAGCTTTTAATGCTAGTAGCCTAATTAAGATTATTGTGTCATCACAAATCACAATTATTTTAAGTTATTGCTTAATAGACTTGGTTTCATTATTTTTTGATATGCTAAAAATATTATATAATTAATCGCAGATATTTGGTGAGAGCGAATCTTTTTCTCAAGAGAGTATCGAAGAAGTTCAAGCTCAAGGGTCGAGATATTTTCTTGAAATTAAAAATAAATGAATCTTGTGTAAGGTTATTTTAATTATATACTCGTGTTTGTTTGATAACTAGAATATGTGTGCACTTTGAGTTTATTTTGACTTGGTGTGGAGAATTCGAACAACGGATTGATATTGTTTATTTGTTTGATCTATTCGACTTTTAGAACTATGATGATAATAAATGATGTTGGTTGTTTGATGTATTCGACTTTTAGAACATATGATAATGGATGTTCGATGTGAATTTGGGATTTAGTTTCAGCTTTTACAATTTATTTTTGAAATGAACCCACCAAAAAAAATTGTTGTTGCAGTTGTTAGACATGTTTAACGTCGGTTTTACAGAAATCGACGTCCTACATTCGACGTCAGATTTTTGGCAATTTCACGTCGGTTTTTCAACCGACGTCTTAGCCACCGACGTGGAATGTCACGTCGGTTTTGGAGACCCGACGTGACATTCCACGTCGGTTTTTCATGAACCGACTTGGAATCTCACGTCGGTTTTTGTGAAACCGACGTAACATTTCACGTCGGTTTTTCATGAACTAACGTGGAATGTCACGTCGGTTCATAAAAAACCGACGTTGATTTTCACGTCGGTTTTCAGAAAACGACGTGACTTTCCACGTCGGTGGCTAAGACGTCGGTTGAAAAACCGACGTGAAATGGTCAAATTAACCGACGTGAAAAGCCAGTTTTATAGTAGTGAGTAAAAGTACTTGTGAACTTGGGTGTACAAACCCGAAAACTATATTACTTCCTTGTTTTTCGATCAATACATAAATATAAAGTAATATATGAAAACTAAAGTATCAAAACACATGATACTAAATACTTGTCGCCTAGGTTGATCAAGCTCTTCTCCATTGGTCACGCAACTTCGAGTAACTTGTCTATCTCGAACAATGGCTCCAAGTAGTCTTTGTGTCTTGCTCTTGCTTTGCGTCTTGCTTTGCGTCGATCTCCTCTTCTCAAATTCCCGTCCGTCTTGATCGAACAGTAGCTTTAGGATTCTATTGTCTTAAATAGACAATTCTAGAATCCTAAACTAGGTAAACAAATAAAAATAAATTCTAAACACAATTTAGGAAACTAATAAAGTTTTAAACATAAACTAGGAAACACAATATATTTATAAATTTAGTTTCCTAATTTATTTTGTACCCAAAAAAAGCAAATAACAAAATAAAAATTATTTTCAAGAATAAATTCCTCAACAATTGCAGGGATGGTCCCATGGTTCCCAAGTCATGAAGCCAGTTTAAAAAAAAAAATAGTCCTTCACCGTGGAATTAAGTTATATGAAAACAGGAATAAAGTAACACACAATACAACATGAAGAGTTAAATTAGAAATACAAAAAGAAAATCAATGCATATTCTAAAATATCTCACAGAAACGGCAAACACGTATAGAATTCCATAAACTAATGAAATATCATACGACGTACAGTTTTGGATGTAAACACTAATCAAATATTTACAATCTAGTTCTTTTTTTAACTATTATCTGTTTAATAAATAATAATTTTATGGTTGCCTGAAAATAAAGTCTGGAGAATGAATTCTCCCTCTCTACGTACCGAATTTTATTATAGTTTTGTAATTTTGCCCACATTTTTTTTCTGTAAAAAATTAATATTTTTTAATGTCAATGACTGATGGGCCTTTTAGTAATTCTTTTAGAAACTCATTTGAAATGGTTTCAAAGGATAAATGTGCCTAACTTTAGGCATATTTTTTATTTTGTTTTTTTCAGATTCTCATTTCAAAAAATAATATAAGTTTTTAGTTGCGTTTGGATACTAAAGAAAAAGAAATTCGCTCATTTAAACAAACAAAGGTCATGTGTATAAAATTAATATTTTATTTCACTAAGAATATTTCAATTAGATCCGACCACTAGTCGGAAGATTGTCCGACCACCGATTTACTTTTTTTTCTAGTGAGCAGAAAAAAATAGATTCTACAAGATTTTTTTTTTAATTTTTTCCTCGATCAAAAATTTCTACTACATATTCAAGATTTCCTTACTTTATAAACAAAGAAAAGAAAATACTTGATTGCAAACTTTTTTAACTTGATTTACATATATATATATATATATATATATATATAAGGTTGGGTTCCGGTGAAAATGGTTACGTGGGTGAGAAATGAGAATGAACTATAACCATTATAATTAATCTAATCTAATGGATTAGATTTAATCAAACATATTAAAATCTAAACAAAACCCGCTGTGAAAACAAATTATGGGCCGAGTCTGTATGAAACCGCCCGCGAAACCATGGCGAAACCTTGGCAAAAAAACTACAAACAATTACACATCAGGCGAAACCTTGGCGAAACAGAATCTGAGCAACCCCGCGAAACCTAAACAACATCCCGCTCTGCTTCGCTCTTCGATCCCGCTCTTCTAGGTTTTATTCAAAAATGATTCTATTCGATTTTGGGGAAATTTTTTAATTTTTTGAGGCACGATCCTGTTCGATTTCAGTGGTAATTCAAAATCAACTCGACTATTAATTTTGAACACGAGATCTTCTTCGATTTCATTTGGTTTCTACGAGTTTCAACAATTTGAGGCGGATTTAGTTCGATTAGGATGGTCTTGCGAGAAGGGTAAGGTACAAACCTACAAGGCTAGGTTGGTAGCAAAAGGTTATAGTCAACGAGAAGGAATCGACTATGATGAAACCTTTTCTCCAGTTGCAAAAATCAAGTACATTAGGATCTTACTTGCTATAGTTGCATACTATGATTACCATATTTGGCAGATGGAAGTTAAAAACACTTTCCTCAATGGTGAATTGACCAAGGAAGTGTATATGATAACACCAGCGGGTTTTACGTCTGAATCAAAACCCAAATCGGTATGCAAGCTATAAAAGTCTATTTATGGACTTAAACAAGCCTCTAGAAGGAATATTTGTTTTAACATAGCAATCCAATCGTTTGATTTTGTCAGAAATAAAGAAGATTCATGCGTTTATAGTAAACGCACCGGAGGGAGTATTGTTTTATTATTATATATGTTGATGACATATTGATAATTGGAAATTATACCCTTGTCATGAAATCAGTAAAGGATTGGTTGTCCAACACCTTCATGATGAAGGACTTGGGTGAAGCCTGCTACATTCTTGGAATAGGATCTACCGGGATAGACCTAATAGAACATTGGATTGTGACAACATTGGTGTTATTGCGCTAAGGGTAGTTCCTAGTACCAATATCATTGTATTGTGATAACATTGGTGCTATTGCGTTAGCAAAGGAACTGAGATCCATGAATAACAACAAACATGTACTAAGACGATACCACTTGATCAAGGAGATAGGAGAAATTAAAATAGAGTTTTGCTCAAAATAATCATGTTCTAGGTTACATGATGAGCATTTCATAAACCTGAATATTAGATATATAGGTGATTGGCTCTAGGGCAACTGGGAGATTGAAAGTATGAATGTCTTAGGGACAATCAGATTTAAAGACATTATATCTGATCACAGTTATTATATATATCGTAATATATGACATTGCATTTATTAAATTATTATTTTGATTGTTTGTGATTATTCATATAAATGTTTCCGTAGATTTAATATTGCCATTGATATGGTGAGATGTCATTGTTAAAACATTACTCTTAAAATAGCCACGACTAATGATTATCAAGATTGGGATAGTGATAATATATATCGGCATGTGGTCTGCATCACATTTTAGAGAATGCAGTAAGTCTCATGACTACGAATAATARTTATTCGTGATGGACACATGGATACTTTGGAGAGTATTGGTAAACCCTACTGATAAGTTATTTATTGTATGTCTATAAACTTATCAGTATATAAAGCGTGTGATAATCCATTGACTAGAGGTCAATACGCACCTTGTTTACTGAGTGATGTACTTTGACCATGACCAATGCTTGCACTCCTTTTGGGGTAAATACGGCTTGTGTTGGGTGCATCA
Organism: Phtheirospermum japonicum; assembly: GCA_014905375.1. NCBI lineage: Eukaryota > Viridiplantae > Streptophyta > Magnoliopsida > Lamiales > Orobanchaceae > Phtheirospermum > Phtheirospermum japonicum. The sequence continues at coordinate 656,553 of BMAC01000601.1, read as the reverse complement.
TGATGTAAATGAAGGTGGTAGTTAAGACAAGAAAGAATTCATTACTCGATTGGAATTTTGAGAGAGATCACTCATAATCTCTATATTAGGTCGACTAAAGTCATTGGACAATGAAAGAGACATGTTCAATATAGTAATTGAAGTATTGTCTAGTTGTTGACTAATAAAGATGAGAAAAGTTGATTAAGCCATTGAGATAGACACTTGAATAAATCTTAAGCTTAATCGAGTGATTCGGATTGAAATGAATTTCACCAAAGCTTTGTATAAAGGTTATAATTCGCTGAGTTCAAGTGAATGTTTTTTATATATTTAAATCGTCCAACTAAGCCATCTAGGAGTTTTGTTTTGATCATCATTGGATTGATGTCACATATAAAGGCCTATAGAGTCACATTATATGCGATTAGTTTTTTGATTTAAGAGTGTATCAAGAAAGTATTAAATATTCAATTTAGAATTATAATATTTAATTGTTAATAATTATGATATTAATTTCTATTTGCTAGAAATTATTTAATTAAATTAAATTGGATTTGGATTTAATTATCTATGTTATATTAATAAAGGTACTTGGGATAAAATTGTTTTTGGACCTATGTCTTGGACAAGTCCAATCCTTTTTAGGATTAAAGTTCTCTTATGTACCTAGTATAAATATAACATAAATTCATAAGTTGTCAACAATGAAAAACAAGAGAGACACAGAGAGTTTTTAGAAAACATAAATCATTTTGAGATTGGGAGTTCCTGAGCTTTCGTGATATTTCCTAACTTTCTTCACGATAGCAATACACTGGAGTTGGATCTTGCAGTCGGAGAATTAATCGCGTGGATACCTTAGTGTTGAATTCGAACCTGAATTTACTATAAAATCTTGCAGTCGGAGAATTAATCGCGTGGATACCTTAGTGTTGAACTCGGGCCTGGGTTTACTGTAAGAGTTTCATGCTTTTATCTCGTTTATTTATCGTATAAATATATTCGTTCACAGGATGGATCTGTTGGGTCAAATAGTTTTAAAACTTCCGCTGCATGAGCATGGTGTTCGTCTCTACGAATTCCAACATCATGTTCGTATCCAACAATAACCCATATTCTGTAAATACTATCGTAAAATTTTAAGTAATAAGTATAAATCAAATAAAAGCATTTGCCAACGGCAATCCGAACACAATCACTACAATAAAAAAAAAGCGCAAAAAGCATAAATCAAATGAGAAGGTAGAGTCAAATCGAGCACTATCATAAAAATTAAAAATCTTATTTCTGAAAATACTAATGTGTTTCTGCTCTTATACTCCCTATATCCCATATAAAATTTACTGACTATAAGCTTACCTCGTTAGGCCATCTCCAGCACTGCGCCATCTCCTGTGCCAAACGCCAAAATGGCGTGATTTCTTTCTCCAGCAGTTGCATCATCTTTTGCGCTAATATAGGGTTTGCTACAGTATTGCACCAAATTTGACGCAATATTAACTCTTTTTTTTTCCCCTTTACTTTTTAATTTGTGTGTGTTTTAGTTTTTTGATATTTTTGGGAATAAAATTGATTATGAAAATATAATTGTTGGAATTTACAAATTTGAGTATGTAATATTATATTTAATATAAATTATGAATAATATATTATTGAATAATAATAATAGTAATATAAATATTAAAAAGACTACACATAAAATTACAATATAAAATGTAGAAACATAGAATAACCAATATAGAAAAAATCACATAAGACAACTAAACACAAAATTATTAAAAATACAAATAAAACACACACATTTAAAACATAGAAGTACCAAACAGATAAATTATATACGACAACTAAACAGAAAAATATTAAAAATACAAATAAAACACACATAATATTTTTTTAATAATCTGAAAGACCAGCTCCATCCCCTCTAAGATCTGAAAAAAATTGACCAAACATATTACATGTACTAGAGTCTTATTGGGCCGGTTATTGTGCTTGTCTTCACTTCTGCATAATTTGTTGTTGCTCCAATCGGAAGAATTCGCGTCATACTGGATCAGAAATGGTGTCCAAATTCATCATTAAAATGTTATCTTCTCTCATCAATTCATTTATTTTAGATTTACGATTTCTTTCTTCAATTTTTTTTTCATTTGAACCTCAATATCACGATCTCTTTTAGCAGCTGAACTTAATAATATTTCTCGAAGTTTCTCATTTTCTTCCTTAAACGTTTTTGCGAAAATTGATGCATCCTCATTTTGTGTCCTTTTTAATTTGGATTTTTTGATCCCTTCGGGTCGTTGTGAAGAAGAACCTCCACTATTAATATTTTCATCACTTAAATTGATAGAAAATGAGGTATCAGAACGATTAGGTGACTCCGACCCATTTTCTTCTTCCGCAAATGATTTGACTCCGCCAATCGTTTCACTTTGCACATAACTTTTCACAAGAGACCATACGTGGTCAAATTTAAATCCGCTAGCATAATCTCTTTGTTGCATCAACAACTCATTTGCGCACTCGAGCTGCATTAATATTGCAAAGATGCTAGAAATTAGAAAAATATTACTCGGACAAAGAAATTGAAATAAAGCGTATTTAAATAACTACTTACGAGTATTTGTTCATTTGCACCACTTGGATTCAAATATTCAATTTGTTGAAGACAACCATTGAAGTTTCTTGAATCTTTGAGCATGGCTTGCATACGACATTGCAATGCTATTTGGGTACGGTCATTTATATTAGGATTTGGTTTTTCAGAATGATATTTCTCTTCAGTATACTTCCAAGATTTATCTTTTGTTTGTTTTATTCCCACAAATGGATCTTGTGAAAATATCAAGAACGGTACAAAGATGCCGATCTTCTGCAATGGTGTAATTTTTAGTACGTGACTTTGACATTATTGAGATGAGTAGAGGGTGCTAAAAAAAAGGAATGGAAAATAGTTGTGATTTTTCTGATTGTGATTTTTTCTATTTACATGTTAAAGAATATATGTTATATGATCTATTTATAGAGAACTTGGAGATACACATGTAGTGCTATGATTGAAATATGAATTTTATGATCAACGGTCATAATTGAAAGCACAAGGATTGTGCTTTCTTGAATAGTGTTCAGCTTTTGGAGATRAGYATTGAACGRYTGWGATTSAAATGATATATRATCAACGGTCATAATTGAAAGCACAAGGATTGTGCTTTCTTGAATAGTGTTCAGCTTTTGGAGATAAGTATTGAACGTCTGAGATTGAAATGATACATGATCAACGGTTATAATTGAAAGCACAAGGATGTGCTTTCTTGAATAGTGTTCAAATTTTGGAGATAAGTATTGAACGGTCGAGATTGAAATGATATATGATCAACGGTCATAACTGAAAGCACAAGGATTGTGCTTTCTTGAATAGTGTTCAACTTTTAGAGATAAGTATTGAACGACTGAGATTGAAATGATATATGTTCAACGATCATAATCGAAAGCACAAGGATTGTGCTTTCTTGAATAGTGTTCAAATTTTGGAGATAAGTATTGAATGACTGAGATTGAAATAATATATGATCAACGATCATAATTTATAGTGTTCAAATTTTGGAGATAAGTATTGAACGGCTGAGATTGAAATAATATATGATCAACGACCATAATTGAAAGCAGAAGGATTGTGCTTTCTTGAATAGTGTTCAACTTTTGGAGGTATTGAACGTCTGAGATTTAAATGATATATGATCAACGGCCATAATTGAAAGCACAAGGATTGTGCTTTCTTGAATAGTGTTCAACTTTTTGGATAATTATATAATGTACATTTGATGTATTCATTTTCTCCTCACTACAAAATTCGTCCCTCACCATATTTGTTTCATTGAAGAAAAATGAATTTCAATTATATTAACCTTCCTGCTATATATTCATCTTCTTCTTTGAGCTCATATGATGATGAGTTTCAACAGTTGATCGATAGTTACGATACAGAACAACAACTAGTTGTTCAAAAAAATATACAATAACAATCTTATGGTATCTAAACTTCTTATTAGGAAACAAAACATTGAACTTATTCATGGCGGCTCTTTTCAGGGTCGAAGAACAATTTCTCATGATCGAGAACAGCTGCTGAAAAACTCTTCAACGATTACTTTTCAACAAATCCCACGTACAATGAAGAGCAGTTTGGTCGACGCTATCAGATGTGTCGAAGTCTATTCCCGCGTATCATCGAAGTTATAAAAAATCATGACGTTTCTTTGTACAACGGAGGAATACAGCCGGGACAGTTGGTTTGTCTACTCTCCGAAAGGTAACAGCTGCATTTCGCATGCAAGCATATGTAGTTCCAGCAGATGCAACTGATGAGTAGATAAAAGTTGGAGAGTCTACTGCAATTGAATGTGTTAAAAGATTTTGTCGTGCAGTTCGAAAGATATTTGCTGAATAATATCTACGATCACCCACTCCTATTGACGTGTTTAGATTACTTTATATTGGTAAGCAATGTGGGTTTCCAATCATGTTTGGTAGTTTGGATTGTATGCACTGGAAGTGGAAAAATTGTCCCACATCATGGGAAGGACAATATGCCAGCCGGAGTGGATCACCAACAATTATTCTTGAAGTTGTAGCTGATTATGATTTATGGATATGGCATGTACATTTTGGAATGCCAGGATCGAACAATGATATTATTGTGTTGGAGACGTCTCATCTTTTCTCAAACCTTGCCAGAGACATTGCTCCTTTAGCAAATTATGTCATACGTGGTAAGGACTATAATATGGGCAACTATTTAGCTTATAATATATACCTGAAATGGGCAACTCTTGTACAAACTATCCATGCACCAAGTGGTACCAAAAAAACATATTTTGCAAAGAAACAAGAAGCGTGTAGAAAGGAGTTCGAACGTGCTTTTGGAGTTCTCCAAAGTCGATTTGCAATTGTAGCAAATCCAGCACATTTTTACAGTAAAAGTGATTTGCAAGATATTATGACCGCGTGAATAATAATGCATAATATGATAATTGAGGATGAACGAGATTTTGATGCTCCAATTGAAGAAACAAGAGAAGTGCGACCTCTAGATGTAGAATTTGTTGAAAATGAGCATACTCAATTTCAAGACTTTCTTGCTCGATTTAGACAAATCAAAGATGCAGAGACTCATTTCACACTTCGAAATGCATTAATTGATCATTTATGGGAGGAATATTCTAATTTGGAGAATTAGTTTATATTATTATGTAACTTTATTTGTTTTTTTAAATATTATTATGAATGTTATTTTTATTTTGCTCTTATATAATTAAATTTAATTATTATTATGAATTAAAATTACATATGATTTATGTTTACCAATTACAAAATAATATAAGGCTAAAAAATTAAAAATGAGGAATATAATGGAATATTCTTTTTTAGTGCAAAATTTAGTGCAAACTGCTGGAGTTGTTGTGCAAATTTTGCACTATTTTAGTGCAGATACTGCACTAAAATAGTACAGACTGTTAGAAATGGCCTTAACAACCCAATATCCCCGTTGTAGAGTTTAACATACTTCACCGTAAACATTCAACAGTCAAACTTGAAAAGAGTAAAAGTCTTAGTTTGAAGTAGTTTAGCATAATGCATTAATTTAAACAGGTATACGATATTTTGATATACTGATAATTTCACTTGATAGTTAACGTTAGAAATTAAAATCATTTTCTTTATTTTTAAATTCGTGCCTATTTATTACATGTAATATAATTCTTTATTAAATTACTAGTAGTAGGATATTTTCTATCATTTAATATATTAGTACTTTCAAAACTCCTTATTAATATAATCAAACATATTTATGTTATCAAATAGTATTTTTTTAAATAAGTAAAGTGATTGCAAGTACATGGGGTAAATTGATACAAATTGAGAACACAACATAAAAATCAATAACTTGCTTTCTGTTAAGGAATTTATTCTTGGCAATAATTCTTATTTTGTTATTTGCCTTTCTTGGGCACAAAATAAGTTAGGAAACTAGATTTAGGAGTATATTATGTTTCCTATTTTATGTTTAAGACTTTATTAGTTTCCTAGATTGTGTTTAGGGTTTGTTTTGTCTTGTTTACCAAGTTTAGGATTCTAGGATTGTCTATTTAAGACATGAGAATCCTAAAGCTTCTTACTGACTTTTACGCACGGGATTTGAAGAGAAGACACACGACGCAAAGCAGAAGACGTACGGCAAGTGAAGAACACGAAGATTACTTGGAGCCATTGATCGAGATCGACAAGTTATTTGAATTTGCGTGACCAACGGAGAAAAGCTTATTCGACCTAGGCGATAAGTATTTAGTATCATGTGTTTTGATACTTTAGTTTTCATATATTACTTAATATTTTTTTATTGATCAAAAAACAAGAAGGTAATATAGTTTTCGGGTTTGTACACCCAAGTTCACAAGTACTTTTAGATTTATTTTAGTTTTTAAGTTTTTTATTTCCGCTGCATAATTTTTATTTTACTCTTGTCGATGTTGGTAGTCAGTGTTGTTTAACATTGATAACAACATCGTAAATATTAGATTTATTTTAAAACCAGAGACCTTCAAATTTTATAATTGGCATCTAGAGCGGGTTACTTAACTTTTTAAGTACCGATCCTAATTTTTAGGTTCTATGGATGCTCAAGTCAACCCGAGGCCTCCAATACTCAATGAAGAAAACCACTCTCTCTAGAAATAGAGAATGCGTTGGCACTTAAAAAGCATTGACGAAAGTGTGTGGAAAACTGTACTCCTTGGATGGGAAAAGCCACGTTTTACTGATGGTGAAGGTGAAACCTTCCCCAATAAGGAAGTAGATTGGACTTCTGACGAAGAAGCAGCTATAAACTGGAATTCCAAATGCATCAATACCTTGTGTATCTATGTAGATGCAAGTTACTACCGAGTCATCAAGAATTACGAGTCAGCAAATGATGCATGGGACGCACTCCAAAGTGTGTGTGAAGAAACATCGAGCATGAAGAAATTAAAGCTGAGAATGTTGATGTCCACTTTCGAAGCAATGAGAATGGATGAGAAGGAGTCGATCATGGACTATGCAATGAGATTATCAGACATCATGAACGAGTGCAGAGAGCTTGGTGAAGCAATAACTAACTCTCGTCTTGTAGGAAAACTGCTGAGGTCTATTACGAAGAAATACAATATGAAGGTGGTTGCCATAGAAGAATCTAAAGATGTTGATAACATTGAATTCAACACCTTAGTTGGAAATCTTAAGCTATATGAGATGGAACACCTTGATTCCAACTCAAGAGAGAAGAATGTTGCTTTTTCCTCCGAAGCTAATCCAAACAACGATGAAGATGAAGAGGAGTTTGATTTCAATGGAATTGTGAAAAAGATGGAATCCACTACGCTTTGTGAAGACGAATTGTCGTTTGTTACCCAACGTTTCAACAGTTTCTTGAAGAAGAAGAATAGCCTTGGAGGTTCAAATACGAAGACCAGGCCACAGGTGTCCACGCCAAAATTCACTAGACGTGCTCTTCCCAGATCTCAGTCCATATCTTCAATTCCAAATGCATCCAACCCCACGAGACTACTCAGTGAGGTGTAATGTCACGAATGTAAAGGTTGGGGACACTACAAAAATGAATGTCCTAACACTCTTAGGAAGAAAAGCATGGTTGCTACTGATTTCACTGAGGATGTCAATGATTCTGATTCAACTGAACCTGTTCCATCCTTATTTACCCATGTTGTTTGGGACGACGACGTCCATGTTGATATCCTTGAAACCAACATCGTATGCTTGAATGTTGAAACCCCTGATTATCATAAGGAGTACGATCTTCTGAGTGTTGAGCACCAGCAACTATTTGTCAGCTGGGGAAAACAGGTACTCAAGGTCAAGGATCTCGTGAAAGAAGTAGAAAAACTGACCAAAGAAAAGGATGATCAGCTTGACATAATTGTTCATCTGGAAACATCTCTTACCAAGAAGGATGCTTAGCTAGAGAAGGTGAGAACTGAGCTGACGAAGGTCCAAGGAACCATATAAAATCTGAACAAACGCAAGGCGAAGCTTGATGAAATTTTAGAGATGAGCTTCCCAGAAACCTCGAAGCATAGAATTGGATTTAAATCGATTCAGCCGTCACATTCCTCAAGTCAAGAGCAGAAATCACCCAGGAGGCACAAGAAGAGAAGAAGACAGTTCGTGTGCAATCATTGTGGCGAGCCCGAACACATTCGGCCTTTTTGCTGGAAGATCATAGGCGAGAGAAGGCACTTTCAGAGAACTAATGCGGCTGCTAAATCCAATGTTGGTTTCCGTCATACCAACATCAATACTAACACCAGATTCAAACAAGTGTGGGTCAAGAAAAATAACATCAAGTGTAATATGATCCATACCTCTCTGAAGTCCCACATCCTTGGAGCCTGGTATTTTGATAGTGGATGATCCAAGCATATGACTAGGTCAGAAGAGCTACTTTCCAACATTGTCAGATTTCGAGGTGGAAAAGTAAAGTATGGTGGAGACGCAAATAGCCACATTTTTGGCCAAGGAACTCTCCATGTTCCCGGCATTGTAACTCTTGAATATGTGCTACTGGTAGAAGGACTTACTGAAAATTTGATTAGCATAAGTCAACTGTGCGACGGAGGTTTTAGTGTTAGATTCAACCGTGAGAAATGTGAAGTCTATGAGGAGAATGGTCCATGTGTCCTTGTTGGACATAGGACTTCAGATAATTATTATCAAATCAATAGTGATGCTTTTTGAAAGTTATCTCAACTAAGTGATGATGAGGTGTGGCATCAAAAACTAGGGCATGTCAACTATAAGATGGTGGACAAGTTGGCCAAAGAAGAAGCAGGGACTGGGCTTCCTAAGCTAAACACCAAGATCATTCATGTATGCGAGGCGTGCCAAAAAAGGAAAGCAGGTCAGAGTACCACATCCAGTCCAGCAAAGTCTCACTACATCTTCTTGCTTTGAACTCCTTCATATGGATCTCATGAGTCCACTTGAGGTCGATAGCCTTGATGGTAAGAGGTATGTTTTAGTTATTTTCGATGATTTTTCTAGGTTCACTTGGGCAGAATTTCTAAAAGAAAATTTTGAAACTTTTGAGACTTTCAAAAAACTTGCAAAGAAGCTGTGTGTAAGGTTTAATGTAAACATTGCTAGAATTAGAACTGATCACAGAAAAGAATTTGAAAATGCATCTTTTTCAAAGTACTGCACTTTGGAGGGCATAAGTCATAAATTTTCTTCACCTATTACTCCATAACAAAATGGCATAGTTGAACGCAAAAATAGGACTCTTGCTGAGATGACTAGAACTATGCTCATTTCAAATGGCATAGCAAAACGTTTTTGGGCTGAAGAACCTCATGAGGATAATGATCTATTTTATGATCAAAATCCTCAAGAAAACGTCACTCCTCCTTCACATGACAGTGCAGATATTGAGAACAGAGATGCAGGTGCTGAACTCAGAGAATTGAGTGATATTGGTACCAATGTTGATACTGGGATACCAACATCAGAACCAAGCCAAGTCGCAGAATCAGATTCTGATTCAGAAGAAGAAGATCTAGATCCCATTGGTCTTCATCAGAGGGATATTCCATCCAGAATCCAGAAAAACCACCTCTTGGGCCAAATTATCGGAGATTTAGATGAAAGGAGCACAAGAAGGCGACAGATAAATTTTAAAGAAATGGTCAAGTATGTGTGTCTGTCTACAAATTGTTCTAAGATTCATGAATCTTCGTACCTTTCTAAAATAGAGCACAAGCATGTGGAGGATGCTCTCAAGTATGAGTTCTAGATTCGAGCAATGCAAGAAGAGCTAGACCAATTCGCCAAAAATGACGTTTGGGATTTAGTTCCACGACCAGAAAATTCCCACGTGACGGGAACAAAGTGGATATTCAAGAAAAAGACTGATGAAGCAGGCAATATTGTGAGAAACAAAGCACGACTGGTTGCTTAAGGGTATACGAAAATTGAAGGAACCGATTTTGATGAAACTTTTGCCCCTGTTGCCCGCATTGAGTCGGTAAGGCTTTTGCTTTCTCTTGCTTGTTATATGAAAATTTCATTGCATCAAATGGACATTAAGAGTGCTTTTTTAAATGGAGTCTTAAGTGAAGAAGTGTATGTTGAGCAGCCTGAGAGATTTGTGGATCCTCAAAAACCAAATTTTGTGTTAAAACTGAAAAAGGCTTTTTATGGTTTAAAACAAGCTCCTAGAGCTTGGTATGAAAGGCTAACTCAACATTTTCTTTATTTGAACTTTAGACGAGGTGAAGTTAATAAAACTTTGTTCCTTCTTAAATCCAATAAGCACATCTTAATTGTCCAAATCTATGTAGATGATATTATTTTTGGATCCACTAACGAGCAAATGGTCAAGGAGTTTGTCACTCGAATGTCCGATACATTCGAGATGAGCATGGAAGGTAACCTCTCGTACTTCCCTGGTTTACAAATAAAATAGCTTGATGATGATATTTTCCTTTCCAAGACTAAATATGCAAAGAACTTAGTCAATAAGTTTGGTTTAGAAGGTGAAACCATCAAGAAAATCCCACTGGGAAAAATTGTGAAGCTGTCTAGAGACGATGTTGGTAAGGATGTTGATAACACCATGTACAGAAGTATGATAGAGAGTTTGTTGTATTTGACAGCAAGTAGACCAGATATTATGTATAGTCCTTGCTTATGTGCTAGATATCAGTCTAATCCAAAAGAGTCACACTTAAAAGAAGTTAAAAGAATAATAAGGTATATTGCTGGTACAACTGAACTAGGTGTGTGGTACACAAAAGATACTGGTACTAAACTTGTAGGGTACACTTATTCGGATTGGGCTGAGGATGTGGTAGATAGAAAGAGTACTAGTGGGGGGTGTTTTTTTTAGGGTAACAATTTAATCTTGGTACAGCAAGAAGCAAAATTTTATTTCTCTTTATACAGCTGAAGTCGAGTACATTGCAGTTGAAAGTGCATGCACACAATTACTGTGGATGAACCAAATGATAGAAGACTATGGTCTGTACAGTAGTATCTTGACTGTGCTGTGTGACAATTCCAGTATCATTGACATCTCAAAAAATCCAGTCCAGCATTCTCGAATCAAACACATTGACATAAGGTACCACTTTATTCGAGACCTAGTTGAGAGGAAGATTGTTAGCCTTGAGCATATTGGAACAGATTATCAGCTTGCTGACATCTTCACTAAGGCATTAGATTTCGAGACCTTCTCTCGTTTGAGAAGAGATCTCGGTATGTGCATTGTCTAACCAATGTTAGTTTGTGATGTTGTGACACCCTATATCAACATCAATCACAATATTTGTATACTTTTGCATGTATTTTCATCTTTATTTTCATACATAATCCTAATACATTGAGTTTGATTGAAAGTGCAATAAGGTCCCGTGTTGCAATAAAAGTGATGGCAAAAAGAACCAACCTCTTTAATTAGGTGATTGTGGGATTTTTCCGCAAAAACTGTTTTTCTCCCAGGTCCAAAAACAAGAGGTTTTTAACAGCAATTTCTGAAGATTAAAAGACTCAAATCCCTTCAAGGATGAAGAAAATCTGTATACAAAATGATCTAATCATTAAATATCACCTTCTTGAGAGATCTTGACGTAGTCATTAACTTGGGTTAAGGGGTAAGTTTCCATTGACTTTACCTAAGGCAATGTTTGTTTATAATGTTATCAGTAATAAAAAGCAACATTGGATCAAGTCACTGAAATCTTAATAAGTTTTTTTATATTCTTTTAGGTCATATTTTTTAGGCATCCCGTAGGACATTCATACTTTGTGAAAATGCCATCTTGCTGTGCGTTTTGTTGCTTGTGTTCTTTGTCCATCTTGAAAACTCTTAATTTTGTTTTGAATTGAGCTAACTAAGTGTTTTAGTGGAGTTAAAATCGGACGGATGGACAGGTAATAACGAGGCAAATTTGGTGAGTGAAAATTAACATTGCACAAGATTGATACTACTAGGCTGATGGTTCAAATTTTCTCGCTTTGTATTTCGGCCAATTCTGTTTTAAGAGTTGTGCAATTTTTTTTTTTTTTTAAAAAAAAGATGGGAGATAATGGGTGTAGTGGATGTGATCTGTTGCCTTAATTAAGGGGGAGTGGTGTTATCTTAGAAGGAAATAAAAATCAAATTTTTAGGCCCAAAAATCCGCTGGGGGTAAATTTAGGGTTGTTTCTTTTTATTTCCTATTTTTCTCTCTCCTTCAACGGTCTTTTTTTGAACGGATAAATACCTGAATCTTTTTTACTGTTTGATCGCTAATCCCCTTCCAATTGAACTCTCAGGCTTACTCACCTCTCTCCAAGTCTCTCGATTTTCTTGTTCTTTCTCTTGCATTTCTGAGACTTTGCAGGATAACAAACTCGCCGCCGCCTTCATCTGTTCCAGAATTGCTTGTAGAGCTCAGCCGCCCCAGTGAACAGGTTCCGGCGCCCTTTGTGAAAATTGGAGGCCTGGATATACGCGCCAAGATTGGTGGTGGTTCTTCTTCCAACCCACCACCGGTAACAACATCACCGCCTCGCTCGCCGCCGCTCGAATTTCAATATGTAATCCCAACTCCGTCACCGGTTGACGCTGTTCCTGTGTCGCAGGTGTTCCCCAGTCAGCCCGGGAATGAAATTGATGTTGATAATCCCCCAAATTTGGCTTTTGTTGCTGAGACGTTTGGGAGAGTGGGGAACCCTACCTTGAAGAGGTCCCGGCGCTTGCGGAACATTCCACCCAGCGTTGTGCCACCTGCAGTACCAAAGAGCAAAGCGGGGCTGCGCCGCAATGTGCCGATTTAGCATATGAACCTCACAGAGGATGTCACTATGATGTCCGACCTTGATGATAAAGATTTTATTCCTGCTGCTCCGGTTGAGGGGTCCGTGCCGCCATTTACTTCTACCCCGAGTCTGCCGGCAAAGAATTTTACTCGCCGGAAACAGCTTGTGAAGAAGGCCAACAAGAAATCTGGCCCGGTTAAGGTCAAAGTTTCTCCTGGCTCAACTGCGACAGAGTATTCATCCCCTCCCTACACTATTTTGGATTTTATCACCGGCGAAGTGACTAGCTCATCTAAGCCTCCGACTGTTAGTTCCCCTCCATCCACTGTTCGTGATGATCAACCCGAGTTTGATCCAGATTTGTTTGAGTATCCCTCTGATTCCTCGTTTGATATGCCTCTCCGAGATATTCTTAATGCTTGCAATAAGGACAAGAAGAAAAAGAAAGTGGCTGTGGAGGACGATGTTGCTACTCATGTTGGTTCCCCCATACCACGCGGCCTCAGGCCCAATTCTTATATAGGCTTGGGAGAGGAATCAAAATTCTGTTTTGGCCAGCATGTTTTTGATATTTTTACTAAGTTTGCTACCACGAAGTCTGCGGCCTCGTTGTGTTTTCCTTCTTTGATTTTCAACTTGCTAGAGCACCAAGGATTGCCACTTCGTCCCGATGATGTGCTCACGGGGAAGCTGATTGGTTTGCTTTGAGAGGTCAGCATGTTACTGGTGCCCGAGTCATTAATCTTCCTTGGCAGGCGTCGTTTCAAGCCGATGGTGGTAGTAGTGTTGGGACGGCCGATCCGAACATGGTCAGCATTTCTGCGCAGGTCCTTCGTGCACATGTGGCTTCCATTGATTTGCAGATGACTCAGCTGAAGGCTCTTCGTAGCTCTCTCTTGAAGGCCCTTTCGCTTTCTGGTCAAAAAGGGGGAGACGATGACGCTGCTAAAGATGTTGTTGGAGATGGTGCTGCTGAAGATGCTGCTGGAGATAATGTTGATGGAGAAGATGCTATTGGTGCCGAAGCCTTGGCCAGTCTTGTTCAGGAAAAGCGAAGGAAGCGAATTCTCTCTCGCGACGAGGCTTTGAGGAAACTGAAGAGAACGAAGAGGAAGAAGAGGAAGGATAGGGGAGAAGGAACTTCGACATCCCCTCATCGCTTGAAGAGGGTTCGTAGTCAATAAGTTCCTTTATTCTGTTTTGTTTTGTTAAAGTGATATTTTGAACAATGTTGGTTTGTAATGTTGGTTTAAATTGTTTAACAACATTGGATGTTTTGTTTAGGGGGAGTTTTCTAACTTAGGGGGAGTTAGTATTTTTATTTTTCATTTATGTTTGCGTCGTAGTGTTTTGTTCAAAAAGGCAAAATGGGGAGATTATTGAGGAATTTATTCTTGGCAATAATTTCTATTTTGTTATTTGCCTTTCTTGGGCACAAAATAAGTTAGAAAACTAGATTTAGGAGTATATTATGTTTCCTAGTTTATGTTTAAGATTTTATTAGTTTCCTAAATTGTGTTTAGGATTTGTTTTGTCTTGTTTACCAAGTTTAGGATTTTAGAATTGTCTATTTAAGACATGAGAATCCTAAAGCTTCTTACGGACTTTTACGCACGGGATTTGAAAAGAAGACATACGACGCAAAGCAGAAGACGTACGACAAGCGAAGAACACGAAGATTACTTGGAGCCATTGATCGAAATCGACAAGTTATTTGAAGTTGCGTGACAAACAGGGAAGAGCTTGTTTAACCTAGACGACAAGTATTTAGTATCATATGTTTTGATACTTTAATTTTTAAATTTTACAATTTCTAGTTATTTACCTCTCTAAGGTTTCCAACACACGACAAACCGCCATCACGAAGTGAATCACATAAATGTTCCGCCTCTTCCATTGAATGTGCTGAAATGTCAAAAGTGATGCATCAAATAAAAATTAAGACTGATGTTTGCAGATGAATCGTGTCTATGTACATAACCGTATGCCATTGGGTAGTTAAGGTGCAAAAGAGAGCAAAAAGAGTCATTGTTACTGGTCCTTGGATAACTTAGGTGTAGAAGAGAGCAAAAAAACACAAACACTAATTATTACAATTAAGCCATTCCTAGGCAATCCTAATCAATGAAATAATATGAACTGAGCACACAAGTTAAATAGAATCTAGTTTCAAGTACCACTCACAAACATTTTTATATACTTTCATCAATTTGAGCTAGTAGCATTGATAATCATAAAATCACTCGATGCTTTAAATAGTGCTCCAGCTACATGCATGACATGCTTACTAATCAACATGTATATTAAAAGAAAATGGCAGTTCAATATAATGTTTTTAATGATAATCTCATAATCAACGACGAATAAAAACTAACAAAAAATGTTTCTTGAAGTGGATCCACTCCGGTACTTGTCTCATCCATGTATACCACTTTCCAAGATCAAAGGTGACTAATGTTAAACGGGAACATTTTATTTTTGTCCCATTATGTTGGTCATTTTCCAGAAAATGTATGTGATGTTGGCCATCATCAAATCACGTCTGTTAAGTTGAAAAATTCATCAAATTAGGTACAAAAAAGCCCAATCGGAATTCTATACTTACGTGGCATGACTCAATCATTTCTTATCATTTTTTATTTAAATTAAATTGCGAAAGTAAAAAAACTAACTCTAGCTACCTAAATTACCCTCTGAACCCTAATTTGCATAAGCCCTTCATTTTATTTCTTCGTCCCGTTCGGAACCAAGACCAAGTCCCTCTCCGTCGGCCGCTGCCTCACCGTCACAGCCTCCTCCTTCCCCACCGCCACCACAAAGGTTTTCATAAACAAGGTCGAGATTACCAAGCCGGACCTCTTCAACAACGACGTTCATATAGTCCATGGTCTCAGAGGCTTCGTCTCGCACTTATCCCCGCTATCCTGCACCGTCGAATCGTCTCTTTCCTTCCCACAATAGGCGCCGTCGATGGCGGCGCTCTTTAACATGCGCCTGATTGTAAAAGACTACATGACGAGGCTCCGTGTGGGCGGGTACAGTGTGGTGGCTCTAGTGATGCGGGTCAGGTATTCGGAGCTCTCGGATATTAGATCCATGACCCTTATTCGCCATGGACGACGAATCCATAGTCACCGTGACGGACAGCGGCGACTCAAAAGGCTCAGGCTCAAAAGGCTCCAACCTTGTCTCTAGGCCCCAAGATTTGGGGAAAATGGCGGGCGACAGCGTCTGTGAGATAATTTGGTTGGGTGACACGGCCGTGACTTTCTCGATTTGTCGGCGGCTGGTGGTGGCATTGAAAAAGATATGGCCATGATGGTGGTGAATTTGTGGTGGTGGTCCCTGTGGCTGTGGAGGTGTAGGTCTGACTGTCGTAGTCCGTGGCGATGGTTCCGATGATGGTGGTGACGATGGAGATTAGGGATGCCGAGTTCTATATGGGCTTTGGGTTTATGTTTTTCCCCCTTTTCCAATTTCAAGCCTGTATTTGCGATTCTTAACCCAATTGTTGTGTTCGATTTGAATTAAGTTTTCATTTTTTCAAGTGTCAGATAGAGGCGAGTATGAATGCGGTGGAGTTGAAGAAACTTGTTCATGAAAACAAGAAACTAGCTACGAAGTGCTCTAATTTGTTGGCGACATGCAGCAAGTAGGAGAGTGAGTGCTCGCTTCACGACCAAGATCGGGAGGCTTTATTGGATTTCCTGAATGAGGCGGACGAGATGCCAGTGGGGTATGTGCAGATCTCGATTGGGATAGCCAGCCCGCTATTGATGAATGGATGTGAGTACTCGGTGCCGATGGCGATGGCGGAGGGATGTTTGGTGGTGAGCACGAATAGGGCTGGCAATCTATGCGTCTAGAGTGGAGGAATTGTGATGTTTTCATTTTCCGAATTCGATAGTCTGTTGTTGGGATTTTTTGGAGTTGTGGAGGCAATGGATTTCTGGGGTATGTATTTTTGTTCTTGTTTCGACCGAACATGACTAGTGTTATGAATTTTCGGAAGAGCTTGGCGAGTAATTGGTGAGGTTTTGGGCCAAGGACGAGGATGTTGCTGATGTTAAGGAATCGATACTGGCTGATGGGGGTTTCTGCATTTTCGGGTCCTCTGGTGAAAATCCAGATGATGTAAATTATAATTAGTAGAAATGATAAATAATCCATGAAGATTGGGAACATTTTTATTTAGATTTTTAATTATTTTTATTCCTTTTTGATTTGTTTTTATTTACTTTAGTTTATGTGTAACAATGGCGCTACAAGAAAAAAGAATAATACAAAGAATAAATAAGAAATAAGAAGGGAAAAAGAAAAATAGCGCTGAACAGCACCACAACAAGAAAAAAGAATAATGAAAAAAAAAAGAAATAAGAAGGGAAAAAGAAAAATGAAAAGAGAGGAATAATTAAAATTGAAAAGTAGAAGGGCAAATTAGGTAGTTCAAGTACATATTTAGCATTTAATATTTAAAAATAAATGAAAATTGATTAGAAAAAAAATTTATCTTGCCACGTCACCAATTTGGCCCGAACATGATAAAATTAGACTTTTTTTGATGATTCAGCAACTTAACAGACGTGGTTTGATACTGACCTACATCATGTACCTTTTACGTAAAGTGGTCAATATAATGTATCAAAAATGAAATTATCACTAACCTTATTATCTAAATGACATAACACAAAACGTCACGAGTTGACCACCTAAATACAACATATATAGAATTAGATAAAAGCTAGAAACCTGCTCTAGTTACGTGCAAAATCTCGTCACTATAATAGTTTAACTCCAATAGGCGTAATCAGGCCTGTTTTAAAAAAAAAAAACTCTCATTAAAGAAAAACCGGCTTAATTTTGCCCATCTTTTTAAATATACATAAGGATTTTTAGGATAATCATATTGAAGCAATGAATGGATGTCTCGGTCGGGTATATTGCATAAATAAACTTACTCGTCTTAGGGAAATCCCATTGAGATTCTTAAGCCTTCTATATAAAAGTAGATGCTCACTGTTAAAGTTTCCCACAGTAAGCTGCAAATAGTTTACAGAAAGACTAACATATAGACATCAAGGAATATAATAAAACTCCAAATTGTATATACATTTGAATAGTGATACTTGATAATCATGTGGACAAACACACTAGCCATATCAGTCCGTAAATCTTGTCCTTGAACATATGCACTTCTTGATCTCGGGTTTACAGGCCCAATCATCCGTCAAAACAAAAATAGATCATTGAATTCAAGTTCCTAGGAATAAAAAAGATGACTAACGGCTTTTAACTAACCATATTGATCAATCAATTTTTTCCTGCACAATCAGGACCAATCTTGCCGAAGCATTTGCCCTGCGACAACACAAGTGAAATTTCTCTCAAACCACAAGTAAGAAACACGATTTACTTTTCTCAGATTTTTCTTAATTGCAAATAATTAAATAACTTTTTTTGTTTGCTAAAAGTTTGAAGAATGAACAACAGAAAAAAGAAAACTGCCCATGTCAATAAAACATAATCTTTTCATGTAAAATGAGAAACAAAAGGAGTATAAAATTTAGTGAAAACCATTAATTTACATTGAATACAAATGTCCTTCACCTATTTCTATAAACGGAAAAGCTATGTCCCATGTTTCTGGTGTATGTACAAATACAAATTATATATATAATTGTGCTCTTTTACTAAGAAGAAGATGCATATGCTCATCCAAGGTTCCTACAAATATATATACAAAAGATATCAATGAAGTCCACCATGAATAACCCAAAGAAGTGATACTAACCATCAAAAACCTCAAGAGAAAGAAGATTATCAACAATATAAGTGTTGTCTTTAAATTGGAATTGGAATCACCATAAAGAAGCGCAATTAAGCAGAGCAGAAAAGTTTCATCGATTAATCATTCGATGCTTATCAGCTTGGGATATGCAAAGGATACATTGCACAATTCACTTATGAACAAAAAAAATCAAAAACATCTATAGAGTCTGAATACGAAATTGGATTTTAAAAATCAATTTGTCAAATTTGAGAATTGAAACTAAGTAACTATGCCCATGAAAGCGCTCGCGGGAAATTTGCTTTTCTGAGTTTATTATTTTGGAAATTTTCTCTAGATACCCAAAACGCAACTGATTGGTAAAACACAAATCAATGTATCTCATGGAAATAATATCCGATGACATGAAAAATTAGAGGAAAATGGAACTAAAGAAATCATGGGAAAAAAAGAGAGAAATAAAAGAATCGAATAAAGCACTATACCTTTTCAAACACAAAATGCCCAATATTGAATATTAGGTTCATTCGTGTAGAAGAAACTCAAAGACCAAAAAACTTTGTTGGTGAGGTGTGTCCGTGCCGGCTGATGGTGGTGGTGCTGACAAAGAGAATACAAAGATAAATGGTGGCGCAACCTATTTATGGTGGAGGCACCGCAGCCCGGCGATGGTGGCAGATCAGGCTGAGGGTTGTGGTGGTGGTGGGGTTCAGAGCGGGCTGAGGGTGGTGGTGAGCTAAGAGGGCAGCAGGGTTTCAATTTGTGGGAAATTTGGTCATGAGAGCTGAAAGACGTTCAAGCTCAAATTTGTAGGTGATTAAGTGGTCTTATTATTATAAGGAAAACTTTACATCAGTGAGTCCACGTACCCGATGTTAGTTATTCTACATAACATCGATTGCTATAGAATTGATGTTCATATTTTATGTTACATCGGCTATTAAGTAACTGATGTTATGTTTGAGATATTTTACAATTAACACCGACCGCTTTTACAACATCTTACAAAACTGATGAGCCGGTGTGGAAGCCCCTTTTGTAGAAGTGAAAAAGAACCCTCGAATAATATATACTTAAACATACAAGAAATTACAAAACTAAAAAATAATAGAAAAACCTTCCATTCAAATATTCAACTCAAATCTTCTTCAAATCAAAAACCTTCCCAAATCCCATCCCAATAAACTCGAAATAATATACAACTCTAAAAACTCAACAATGGAGGATGATGATATGAATAAGATAAGAAATATAAGTTTTCTTGACAATATTCGTGTTTAAATAATCACACATGGCTGTTTTTTTTGTTTTTTTAGTTGTAACACTATTTATTAGGGTTCACGGTCGCGGTTAAATTGTTGCTTAGTTCGAAAATATATTTCGAACATATTGCATTTGTTAAATACTAATTTTCGAACAGCAGGTGACTATAATTGTTCCGTTTGAGGCCTACTTTGTTAAACTTTATGGAGAAGCCTATAACTTATGCCCACACAATGATATCATTTAGACTTTTTGTAAAGAGTCTAAACAAACTCTTGGTAGCTTATCCGGTGTAATATACCTATGTTAAGAAAAAAGATTACAAATTGTAGTTTTTCGAATAAGCTCCATGTTTTTCGAAAAAATAAATCCATTTTTAACCTTTTATATTATAATTAATATTATATTTTATAAACTTACATATTATTTTACATTTTGAAGATATTTTGTTCTAGATATAAGATAATTTTATTTATTTATTATTATTTTTCTTATAATTTTTCATAAATTTTTCTTATTGTATTTTAAAATTATTTTAGGAAGTCTTTATTTATTATTATAACTTTACTTATTTTATTTATTTATATTTTCTCTTGGTTTTTATGAATATATTTTATATTTTTCAACCATGTTTCTATTAGTAAACTAACCTTGAATTAACTACTTTAATCAACTTATTTGCCAAACCCTAATTTCAAAACATCTATCAGCTATTAGTCATTAGATCTTTAAATCACCTTAAGCAACTAGGACTTGGATCTTTTTTTCAAATAATGAAAATGTGTTCAAATATTTTATCCGAACATTTATTAACACAATGTTCAAGAAACTAATGTGAACAATTACCTAGTTTTCTTCCCATGATCAAACACATTTTCAACCAACTATAGTCTTGTTAGTCCTATTGGTAATAATATGGAAATTGTTGTAGACCATTCGTATTTATTCAACAAAATGGATTATTTTGAGTCTCAATAAGAATTACTAGTTTTCTGTTCATTTGATTATAAATAAAAATAACATGTGATAATAGTGAAAACATCAAACAATGGAGAGAGTGGAAGGCAAGCTCGAATTTTTCTTGTGTGCGAGCAAAGTGAGATACCGTGGCATTGTTGAAAATACATCACAATCGGACCAATCAGAGATGGAGACTGAAAGAAAAAAAAAAAAAAAAAAAAAGAGGGCAAAACCGAGAAAGCAAAAGTATGGATTTTTGTTCCCTTTGAGCGATACTCAAATACTTTATTAATAATAATTGGCCATTGCATGGCATCATAATTCACAAGCTTGCAAAACACTTTGAGGGTCACTCCTTTGTCGTTCCTTAACTCTTGCTCGAGAGGCATTGGTGGTTGATTTGTTGAAAACTCTTGCTCGAGAGGCATTGGTGGTTGATTTGTTGAAATGCAATAGCTGACAATATATATTATTTTCATTGAAGAGTAGTATCCATAATATGTATCAACATTGAGGACTATTTACAATGCATGGAACAAACCATAGACTTACAGAGCATTCGGGTTGATTTGAATTATAATTTCTCATGAAAAACTGGACGAGCATCGTTTTGTTTTACGATAGATATTGTAAGGAGACTGATAAAGTAAGTGATATTTTCACTCCCAACCATAATCTATTGAGTTTCTTCTTGCATTTCAACTAACTTGTTAGTAGATTGTACATATAAGGCAAACCATTATAAGATGCATTTGTTGAAAATAGTTGTAGTGATGTCGATGAATTTGATATTTATTATTGATTGCACTTATATGGTGTATGTGGGTATGCACTGTCCTCAATTCTTTGATGTACCCCCATAATCTATTGAGTTTCTTCTTGGCATTTCCAACTAACTTGTTAGTAGATGTACATATAAGGCAAACCATTATAAGATGCATTTGTTTGAAAATAGTTGTAGTGATGTCGATGAATTTGATATTTATTATTGATTGCACTTATATGGTGTATGTGGGTATGCACTGTCCTCAATTCTTTGATGTACCCCTTATGTTTGCCCACGGTAATTGCACTAATAAGTAAAATGCATTGATTAATGTGGTGTCGACTAAGTTTTCCACTATCTGACAGTTTTTATGCCGGTAGTACATTGGTAAGAATATGTTGACAAATTGTAATAATATGTTTAGCACAAAGGAAGAGTGAGATTATTTTAATAGTTCATGGAATAAAGTGTGATTAACGATAATGAAGTGGATTTCATTTAACATATTTGAAGATTTAAGATTACTATTCCAATCATATGTTGGTCGTACAATATTTTATCAATCAATGGATTGAGCTCTACAAAGAGTGGTGTATAATTAATTGGAGAAAAAAAATAATATTATGCATTTCAACAATACGCCAACAAACATGTACTTAAATAAATAAATACTATGCATTTTTCAGATAGTTGCATTGTTTTATTACATAATACTTTGTATGATTATTGGCACTCAATGCCTAATCTTTATTGCATTATTAGGGTGGAGAGTGCACATGCCAGTTGAAAAGACTTTTGGAGTTGAGTGTGAAAATTTCGGAGATATGCTGGATGAATATACATTCTCTTTATGAGACCACAATGCAATTAAGGCTTTGCTTGAGAAGACTACTAGTGTAGTCCAACAAACTCATTTTATGATGCTATGGAGTGAAGTCTCAATTCTGCATTAGATATAATACTAAATAAATTCAATGTTGTAAATGAAATTGGCGTCAAGTCGTTGCTTTGTGGTTATATGATAAGAAAGACATTCAATTTTCCTTTTTGCACGTGAGATTAATGAATTCAATCCATTAGGGATGTCAATACCACTAGATAATGTTGACAAGTTTTTGAGGAAAATGGACATGGAGCTGACTAATATGGTTGATCCTAGTGTTCGAAGTTATATATCGAGTGTAAGATAATATTGCAAACTACTTGAATAAGTTTTAGAAAGTGCTTCACGTGTGGGGACTCAGGTCATACACAATCCACGTGTCCAAATTTACTAGTTTAAAAAATATGTCAGCAAACGACACTAACATCGTTAAATACTCTACATTGCCTTTTTTAATTTGAACCCTCCAAACTTCTTCTTCATGCCAAACTATGTAGCGATGTTGGTATGTGTTTGGATATGTGTTTCACATGTATTTTGCCACATATTTATTATGAACCACAACGTCATAATATTTTGTAGTCCACTTAATTCTTACCTTGTAAGATTGGTCCAATGGAGAATACCAACCCTCTTAAGTTGCTGGGTAGTTTTGTTCATGGGGCGTGCTTCAAGTAACTAATACTTATGGAGTTAAGATTGGGTCCGATTATGGTCACCTATAATTTTACCACCAGGTGTACGAGGATCATTCGTAGTTGTGGTGAGTATGGTCGTATTCCATAAAGACTAACTATTACTACTAAGCACCATAATTGTAATAGTGATGATTTTATCTAAACGATAATAAAGAGTGATTAAAAATGCAAACTTCAATTTCATAAATAAATAAGCACGTGAAAGATAATGAAATAATTTTGGATAAACAATAAATAAAAGGGAATTCTAGATAAAGGTGTTGGTTGATAACTTCTTGTTTCACAAATAATCAATGTTTTGTATCTTATATTTTATAAAGCATTTGGTTATATCATTTAATATTTCCCTTGAATTTACTATATTAATTAATCCTCTCAAACTCCAATCAAACTAAGACTTTATTACTTCCATAAACCCCCGCATACTGCTTGGTATGCACATTGATAAGCCTAGCATAATCTCACTACATGAAGTAGATAAACATGTACACATATTTTAAATTATTTAAACACAACAATCCACAAGATATTTAATAAATTAGAAATCTTGATTAGAAAGGTAATAAAGCATCATTTATTGAATTATTAAGAAACAATTATCATCAATCTCTACCATGTCTAGAAATAAAAATTTGTTTAGCTAGCATAGCCAAAACAAAATAAAAAGAACTAAACTTAATATCCACATCTAGAAAAAGACTAAAAAGAACAATTGAACCCCCACGAATACAGTTATTCGTCTTATATTCTCATCGTAGTGATGTTTGAGTAACCTTTCAAAATCCTCTCTTGTCTCTTTTTCTCCCCCTCTGTGATACGGTATGTTTTTTAGGGGAATAGGGGAATTTTATAAGGTTTAAAACCCTCATTAGATTTTTCCAAAACAATAAGTCTGTTCGCGGCACCGCACCCGACTGACAAATAGGGAGTCAAGTCGGGTGCTAAGTCAAGCATAGACCCAATCCCACATACTGTCTTCAACACTCGAATTGCAATTGGGTGTTAATTTAAATGTAGCCTCAATTTTCTACCCGATCTGCATACTCGACCAGTAATTTAGGTGGCAACTTGTGTGTTCTTTCCTGCTCATTTTGAACCCCTAGAATCACCAAATGTGGACCAGGTGTACTAATAACAATTGTAGATATATCTCTTAGATTTGTGTAGTCACATGAATAACTTCATTTGGACTTTCTATGGAAAATGTGTGGCACATATACAAAACAGATCTAACTAGATTTTTATGGGCAAAAATTACCATGTTGTTGTCTTCCTGTGTTTTACTTCTAAACATCATAATTCCTTTTTTTGGGGGGGCGGTGGGGGGCGAGGGGCATGTTTCAAATCATTTTCTTTCTTCTTCCATCCTCGTGCATTCTTTCATCGCCTAAGTTAGGTTATCGAACATTTAATCTACAAACCGGGGTTATTAGTTCCGATTCTCAATTAAACACCCAATAATTACCAATTGATGGTTCTAAACTTATCAAGAAATGCAATGATATAATTTAAGAGGGAGCATGTACATAACTAAACCAATAATCAAATACATAAACAATTAACTAAAAGTACAAATAAAACATCTACTTTTGGACAAGCCAAAAAAACCAATGTTGGACATTTACGAACCTAAGAATTTATTGTATACTACAAGTCAACAACAAATACAATTTGTCTAAACCCACTTACTCTACACTACCAACTACCTTATGCATGCCAAAAGAGGTAAAAAGTTTCAAAAGAACAAGAAGACAACAGTGGAGGAAATTGAGAGGTTCATGAACAACACAAAATAATATTAAACACCAAACTAAAAACCACAATTTAGAGAATACCTTACTTCAAACATTCATAGAAATTACATAGTAAATGCAAGAGAACAACAATTACCATAAATAGAAACATTCTTCTATATAGGGTAATTGTTCACATGATCTCTTAAGAGAAGTTGCGTATGTGGGTTTAAATAGTGTGAAAGAAGGAAAAAAATATTAATTTTATCAAAATTAGCTGAAAAGGTCTCCGTCAATCTGCCGTGAATGGACGGTGTCTTTACTGTTAATTAGGTGTCGATTGACGATAGCCATTGATTGTGGGAAATGCATGTGTGTCGATTACAAGTCGATCGGGCGTCAGTTGATAGTGGCAGGCGATTCTTAACTAATCGGTCAATGCTTTACATTTGACATAGGCGGAAGGGCTGCGTCGATTGGTCGCCGATTGTGCATCGACTGATAATTGTGCTTCATGGGCTTGGGTTTTCTTTTCAATAAATTGAACCTATTACGATTCTCAAGAATGTGCTTGGGTTCACTCGAGTGTCTTGAAGCTAAGAAAAATAAAATAACCTAAAAATCTACAAAAATTAGAGAAAAATACGAAAAATACTAAGAAGACAACGAATTCTACGAAAATGCAAAATAAAGAAAAATGGTACAAAATACGACTCAAACCCGACTAAAGCACATAAAAAAGACACAAAAATATACAAAAAATACAAATAAATATGTCCGAATAATTTGTATTCCATGGAGAATAAAATAGAATTCTTGATTAAAAACATAATAAAGCATCATTAAATAGATTATTAAGAAACAATTATCACCGATCTATATGATTAATAAGTATTTGTGCTCATTTTT
Source organism: Phtheirospermum japonicum (assembly GCA_014905375.1). NCBI lineage: Eukaryota > Viridiplantae > Streptophyta > Magnoliopsida > Lamiales > Orobanchaceae > Phtheirospermum > Phtheirospermum japonicum. The sequence continues at coordinate 630,719 of BMAC01000601.1, read as the reverse complement.
ATTAGTAATTCAGCTAGTTTTTCCTATTGTTTTTGGTATAAGTTGGATAGTTTAAGCTTAAATTCGTATATTTGTACTTTCAGCTTATTTTACCACATTTTGATCTTAATTGATGCAAATAGGTGAATTATCTCTGTTTTTGGCCTTATAGCTAAGTAACTGGGTGAGCTCAGTACATAAAAGATGAAGATTCGTGATTAAGAGACAAGAATCGAGCGTTCCGGCAAAGAAGTAGTAAGTTTTTGAAGCTAACAGTTAGCTTTAGCGGTAGCCTTACCGCTAGTTAGCACTAGCCTTACCGCTAGTTAGCACTGTCACACCTAGCGGTTACCACATCGTTACCCGCACCGTTAACCTAATCGCTAAAGGTGTACAGAGAGCCTAGCGGCGCGCCTAACGGTTACACCCTTATCACTATCTCTATTGTTAGGTAAGAACAGAGACGTTAAATGAAGAGTTAACAACTCTAGCGGTAACTCTTACCGCTAAGTGTTACCGTTATCGGGCCCAGTAACCGACTTACTTGACTTGTTCCCCAATAATTCGGAATTCTATAAATACCACACCATTAATCCGAATTTGGGGCGTACAATAGTCATTATAAACTTACGAAAAAGTATTCCTAGGGTTTAGACCCATTAGCATAGATTAAGGATCAAGATCAAGAATTCAAGGCTTGCAAGTTCTGAATACTTTTTGATAGCGCGCGGCCCATTCTTCGACCAAGATCCATCGTTTTTCTTCGGAGTAGCTGGAAAATTTTATGCAATTCTTGGATCTAATAAGTACTCTAATCCTTTTAATTGTTTTCTTAGTTTATTTTACATAGTTTATGCATGTAGATTATCATTTTTGCTTAACGTTCTTGCGTTTGATCTCGAGTTGATTACGAATTTGATGTCGCTGAATACTTTGGATATACATTTATAATATTAATTTAGTTTATTTCATGCCTGTTTGTTTAAGATTTGAATCTAAGTGATTATGCCAATTGGTTCATGCTATTGATTGCTTATTGTTAGTAGATTTACTTATGTTTCTTAGATCCGTTGTTGCTAGTTATGCTATTTGATTTGGTTTATGATTATTGATTATCGCTGAGATTTAAGTTTCAATTAAGGTTTTCTTAGATAACTACTTAGTTTTTAAGGTTAGTAATTGCTTTAGGTTAATGGATATTATGCATGCTTCTTAGATTCGTTTATGCAAGTTAAATTATTTGATTTCGTTTATGAATTTGAAGTAATTGCTGCGTTTAGAATTTCAAGTGAGTTGCTATTAGATAATTAATTAGTTCTTAAATTTAGGTTTTTAAGATTGTTTTAATTTACGCTTTTAAATTCTAGTTGGTAAAATTAGTTAAGTTAATTAGTTTTATTTAAGTTCATGCTTTTAAAATTAGTAGTTAATAATCAAAAACAAATAAAACCCCAATTTGTATAAGTTTATGTGCTTAATTTTTAGTAAGAAAACATCCGAGATACCAAATCGTTGTCCTCGAGAGAATCGAGTTGAATCAACTTTCCACCCTACAAGTTCCTCCTACTCTTGCGAGCAAGCTTGAATGTTTTTAAAATTAATAAATATAAAAGGGGTGCATAAAAGCTTGAATCACTATACCATGTCTAGAAATAAAAAGGTATTTAGCTATACATTTACAAAACAAAGTAAAATGAACTAAACTTAATATCCACGTCTAGAAAAAGATTTAAAAAGAACAACTGAACCCCCACGAATACAGTGATTTGTCTTATATTCTCGTAGTAGTGATGTTTACGTAACCTTTCAAAATCCTTTTTTTTCTCTTTTTCTCCCCCTCTATGATATGGTATGTTTTGTTGGTGAATAGGTGAATCTTATGAGGTTTAGAACCCTCTTTAGATTTTTCCGAAATAATATGTCTGTTCGCATCACCGCAACCGACTTACAACTAGGGTGTCAAGTCCGGTGCTAAGTCAAGTGTTGTCCCAATCCCGCACACTTTCTTCAAAACATGAATTGGAATTCAGGTGTTATTCAGGTGTAGCCGCAGTTTTCTACCCGATCTTCATACTTGACCAGTAATCACTACTACAGAAATCACTTTTTAAGGCGGTTTTTTTTTTGATTTTAAGGCGGTTTTTAAAACCGCCTTTGTATCCACCGCCGTAAATTTTTACGGCGGTTTTCAAAACTGCGTTAAAAAGTGGGAATTTACGGCGGTTTTAAGGATATTATAACGGCGGTTTGAAAACCGCCGTAGTATATACGGTTTCAACGGCGGTTTTATAGAACCGACGTCGAAAAATTGAGAATTTACGGCGGTTTTAAAACCGCCGTAGAACAATACCTATTTATGGCGGTTCTTGAGAAATACCTTCTAGAAAGTCTCTTTCCTGAACGGACATTTTACGACGGTTCTTGATAAGTACCTTCTAGAAAGTAGTAAAACAAATTAAAAAAAAGAAATGAAAGCAGGTGCACCTTTTCAAATCCACCACAAAAAAAATTTTATCAAGACAACAAAATAATCTAGAGTTAACAACAATAGAGTACAAAGAATGCCTTCTATTATACTTAAATAAATTCAAAGGGCATAAAAATATACACCATGAGACCTAATCTAACAAATTAACATAACATAATAACCCAAAGTTAACAACAAAACAAGTTAACAATATATGTACCATAACAAAAGAAAAAAAGAAAGATCAATGTGAGAACTAACATGGTAGCAAATGATACACACACACAAAAAAAAAAGGAAAACAGACCCCATTAACAATCACGAAGACCTTCACTCATTCATCATAATTGCTGAAATGATTTCGGCCTTGGAATTTTTTGAATGTCGTCTTCTCTTGTTCATCATAAGTTTCTTTAACCTTGAACCGCTTTTTTACTTCGTTTCAAATCACCTTCACTAATCACAAAACCCCAGTAAATAATCTCGAACGAAGGAAATTACTGGAAGGATCGCCCGATTAAATCGAGCGATGATGTTTCAACATCGGCCAACAAATCAAAAAATCTCAAGGTTCCTTTCTTTTTCTTTTTTCTCATGCAACGAGCACAGCTTCAAATCTTCCAATGGTTGGACAACGTAGATGAAGACGGCTGCACAAATTTCGAAACATTTCTATCTGGCTCAGAGCCAAACAAGGCACTACTCCAATTACCCGACCTATGCATAATTCTCGTAGGCACTCCGTCACTATCTTCTCCACCTGACGCATCATATCCATCACTAGTTGATTTAGACAAAGGATTATCCGTCTGAGTAGACACGCCGTTAGCAGAAAGCCCGACAAGTCTCCTACCCTCTTCCGGGCCCGAAGAGGAAACTCGGAAAGGGTGAATATCAGGAGAATCTAAGCTACTCTCGGGCGAAAGAAGCAATGATACCACTGGCTGGGCCCGGGATACCTCGGCTCGTCCTATAATCGCTTGGGGCTTCAAGCTGTAATGGGCCCAGGCTGGACGATGACTCGGTCATCATACGATGGTCTCGATTGTTTTGGGAGACCGAGCTTTGAAGTTTTGATTGAGGGTTTAGGGGCATTTCTGCAGGGAGGCGAATTCGCTTGGTTTGGTAAGCTTAGGCAACCGGCGGGCGCAGCACATGGTCCTGAGACGTATCTACAGCCGCTGGCGGCATGAACTGCCACATGGCGACGCCAGGGTAACTGATAATAGGCACCAATTTGTTGCCAGCAGCAGCTTGGCCTTGGGAGGCAAATGCAGCTGGCATGGCCGGAGGGCCCGGTAAAAAGCTCGGCTGTGGAGCGTTCATTGTCTTTAGCTGCTGCTCCAGATTCTCCTTCTCAGCCTTTAACCTTTGCTTCTCATCACGAAGCTCATTCTTCTCACCCTACCAATATTATGAAAGAAAACAGAGCCGAATAGGTTAGCAAAAAAATACAACTTTTTAAACTACTCCTAAGGTATAGCCTAATTGCAAAAACAACATCTATCTTTCAAAAAACTTAGTTTCAACTCCTTAATCTTATCCTGGAGATTCGAATTCGAGTCTTTCAGCTTCTGAGCTTCACCTCTYAGTTGAGTTACCATACGAACAGCGTCGGCCAAAATAGCAGATTTATCTATTTTCGGAGGCCTCCCAGGCTCGAGAAGGGCATCCAATTCTATAAACCTAAATAACAGGCCAAAATAGTTACTAGAGGTTGAGAATAAAAAGAACAAGCGAGGTGAAACAAGCACAAAACACAATTAACCTATCATTTAGCTTATCCCTTCGTAGCTTCTCCCTGCATGCTTTTGAGCTTGATGGAGCACATGCCTCAGTTCTAGATCTGCAAATGTACAAACATGTGAAACTGTTAAATAACAGTGTCATCCATCCAGTTATACTTTTACGTTGCACTTACAGAAATAGACTCATTTAAAGCAGGGAGAAATAGAGGGAGGGAAGGGCTTTGTTACCGCTTTTTTGTTCCAGTTTCCTTGGGCACGTCTGATTCTCCAAGTGATCCATCAATTTCAACACTACCAGTACAAAATAACAACAACAAAAATTAGGAAATAATTAAAGGAAAACAACTGATCAGGTTAAAAATGAAATGATGCACCACATAACCTCTTTTATCATATCAGAACAAAATGCCCTCCTAACTCATACCCAGAGCGGGCTTTATTTCACGCAGTCCCACCAATCACAGACAACAGTATGCTAACCAATGTCTAAACCGCATAATATTAACAAGACAACGGTAATGAAACACATAAAACTCAGCCACAAAAAGATTATAGTAATTGTATTTTAGAGGATGAAGCCCACAAAAAATCAAGAAAAAGTTTACAACATGAACATTTTATCCAGAAAACTAGCCAGAATCAAGTCATCACAAATCAAGACAGAGTGACAGCTCCCTTAAGCTTTACACTCAACTAGAAAGGCACAGTTTCCAGTCTCACCCTAGAACTGTCATCTCCAGTCACACTTCAAAGACAATAACCTATCGAATGAAATTTATGAAAACAGAAAAAGCATCCTAAATATCATCGTTAAATTAACTTCCATCAGAGATTTTTTCGGATTGACGTCCATTGGCATCTCGGATTGACGAATTTGATTCTCCACCATGTTTAGACTCGCTTGGTTTGGTAAGCTTCCTGTTATCTGGGATATTAAGATATTTTTTCGATCTAAAGACTCCAGAATCAGCAGGATCGGAACCAGCACACCAAATTTATAGACCAAACGAGCAAATTAGAAGTGGAGTGTAAATTCCCATCGCAATGTACTGGAACAATTATTTGCCCACAAAAGGCGCAAAGAACACATAGAAAGCAAACCCCAATGCCAGAAATACAGCTACAGCTACAACCTGGAGTGGATGGTAAGGAAGTTGCCATCCATGCTTTCTCATATTGTTGATTAGGTGTTGCAATCAAGAAACTACTTTCAATAAAAACCCAAAAAAGGAATAAAATAAATAAATAAAAATATTTTTTCACTGGCTAACTCTATTAAATCCAATTTCCCACATTTTCAGATCAATGCTTCACAACACCAATTTTTGGATCACATAATGATACCCAAATTCACCAAAACGAGCCTAATGTATAGCTAACTTTCAATTCACGAAAAATACTAAACCAAATTTCGTCGAAACCAAACTCTAATAAATTGATTTTCACAATTTGGTTCAATGATTTCATAGAACACGAAGTGACCAAACCAAACCAAACAAATATGGGTAGTAATTGGATTTTTCTCTGTATAATTTTAAGAAAACAAACCAGAGGCGGAGGCGGCGGCGAGCGAGGGGGGGCTGCTGCGGCGAACATTCGGCGGAGGAACCTTTGATTCACAGATGAAGTACGGAGATTTGGAGCTTTGTTCACGCCATGGATATCATCTCAACGACGCTGCCCTTCTCCCCAGAAAATTAGGGTTCTCGGGAAGGGGGCTAAAGGTCAATATGTTCCGCCGCCGGGGAACCTGAACCGGTCCCCCTCGAACCTGAACCTGAACCTGCCCTTCTGCCCTTGGCGTCGCACGACAGGTATGATTTTGCGGCGGCGGCGCCGCCGTCTGCGGAGGAGTGGTGGCTGGCGAAGTCGGGTTTAGTGAAGGGAGCGAAAGGGTGGACGAAGGGAAATAGGGATTAGGTTTTTTTTTTTTTAAAAGTAGCTGGGTATGTGGGTTTAAAAAGGGTGAAAAAAGGGGTAAAATATTACTTTTATCAAAATTAGCCTAAAAGGCCTCCGTCGATCAACCGTGAATGGATGGTGTCTCTACCGTCGATTAGGTGTCGATTGACGGTAGACATCGATGGTGGGGAAATGCACGTATGTTGATGGCAAGTTGATCGTGCGTCGGTTGATAGTGATAGGAAATCCTCAAGCTGATCGGTCGATGCTTTGCATTTGACATAGGCAGAAAGGCTGTGTCGATTGGTCATTGATTGTGCATCAATCGACGGTTGTGCCTCATGGGCTTGGGTTTTGTTTTCATCAAATTGAGATTATTATGATTCTCGAGAATGCACTTGGGCTCGCTCGAGTGTCCTAAAGACAAGAAAAGAATAACCTAAAAATATACAAAAAGTAGAGAAAAAATACAACAAACACTAAAAAGACAACGAACACTACGAAAATGTAAAATAAAGAAAAAAGGGACAAAAAAAAACAAAACCTAATCCCTCATTTCCCTTCGTCCACCCTTTCGCTCCCTTCACTAAACCCGACTTCGCCAGCCACCACTCCTCCGCAGACGGCGGCGCCGCCGCCGCAAAATCATACCTGTCGTGCGACGCCAAGGGCAGAAAGGCGCAGGTTCAGGTTCAGGTTCGAGGGGGACCGGTTCAGGTTCCCCGGCGGCGGAACATATTGACCTTTAGCCCCCTTCTCGAGAACCCTAATTTTCTGGGGAGAAGGGCAGCGTCGTTGAGATGATATCCATGGCGTGAACAAAGCTCCAAATCTCCGTACTTCATCTGTGAATCAAAGGTTCCTCCGCCGAATGTTCGCCGCAGCAGCCCCGCCTCGCTCGCCGCCGCCTCCGCCTCTGGTTTGTTTTCTTAAAATTATACAGAGAAAAATCCGATTACTACCCATATTTGTTTGGTTTGGTTTGGTCACTTCGTGTTCTATGAAATCATTGAACCAAATTGTGAAAATCGATTTATTAGAGTTTGGTTTCGACGGAATTTGGTTTAGTATTTTTCGTGAATTGAAAGTTAGCTATACATTAGGCTCGTTTTGGTGAATTTGGGTATCATTATGTGATCCAAAAATTGGTGTTGTGAAGCATTGATCTGAAAATGTGGGAAACTGGATTTAATAGAGTTAGCCAGTGAAAAAATATTTTTATTTATTTATTTTATTCCTTTTTTGGGTTTTTATTGAAAGTAGTTTCTTGATT
>BMAC01000601.1:543866-616318 GCA_014905375.1 Phtheirospermum japonicum | reverse complement strand
ATATATATATATATATATATATATATAGGTTTGGGTTCAAATGAGAACCCGTCATTATATGTGAACCTAGGGACTCAACTTGACCATTAGATTGGATAATCTTGATGGTTAAGATCATGATATGTCAGCATGGTAATAATGTAAAAAAATACATTGATTAATTAAAAAATGGTATTTGAACATATATCAACGTTTACAAAGAGCACTACATTGTTCTTTAGAAAGCCACAATAGATTAAGAAAAAAATATATATATATATGTGTGTGTGGTGTGTGTGTGTGTGTGTGTGTGGTGTGTGTGTGTGTGTGTCTATATATATAGGATAGGGTTCAAATGAGAACCCCGTCATTATATGTGAACCTAGGGACTAATCCTGGCCTTAGATCTAATATTGCACAGTGCAATTATATGTCCAGGTTCATTGTGCTTTTTACACAGTACTGTAGTGCTAAAATCAGTCCAGTTTTTTTAATTTAATTATATATATATATTTTTTTACGTTTTAAAATATGCAATATGTATCTTAAATTGTAGATCTTGAGAATGTGATTAATTTGATATATATTTCATTCAAAACGAATAAAATTTGAAAAAGTTATGGTTTGTTGAAGATTTGAGTTTCATTTCAAATTTTTGAATTTGCAGTTTATAAACGAAATTTGCGATACTTTTTGTATACAATCGTAGTGTTTTTTTTTCTTAATCTATTGTGCTTTCTAAAGAACAATGTAGTGCTCTTTGTAAACGTTGATATATGTTCAAAATACCATTTTTAATTAATTAATGTATTTTTTTACATTATTACCATGCTGACATGTCATGATCTTAACCATCAAGATTATCCAATCTAATGGTCAAGATTGAGTCCCTAGGTTCACATATAATGACGGGTTCTCATTTGAACCCAAACCTATATATATATATATATATATATATATATGGAGAGAGGAAATTTTGAGGAGGACTACGTGGGGCTTGGTAAAGATCATCTAGCTACTCCAACAGTTATGGCCATTGTCCGATGGGGGTACATCTCGATAGATGATAGGCCCACCAAAATGGAGACACCTGGTTTTAACCATCATTATTATAAAATAATATTTTTAACAATTAATACAATGAGTAACCAATATCTTTCGAGACATCATTGAGAAGGAGCGCCTTCCCGTAGTATGAGGTGGTCCTTGAATAAATGCTTCGTTTGTGGTGGGACGTATATCAGGTAACTAAGTAACTCGTGTCTAGATGCATTAATTATTAATATAACTTGAGAATCATATATATAAATTGAATTATAATTATATTATTTTGCAGCATCGTTGTTATTGGGACACAGAGCTGTACAATGAAAAATATGTGATGGTGGCATTTTTCCATGATATGGCAAACAAGTATGGGAAGCGGCTAAACGGGTATAAGCAGACCTGTGATAAGACTAGCAAGCAGCCAACGTTTCTTGACAAGGGCTTCTGGTGTTAAATAACTTTTTATGTATATTTATTAAATTATAATTTCTCAATATTATAAATGATTAATGATTTAAATCTATTTATCATGCATCTCAACTAGGGCATGGAATGTAGAGTGGGAGAAGCCCGAGAACAAGAAGTAATCCGACCAATGCAGCGCAATTGTGTGGAGCGAGTGTGCTAGTCCGGGTACTGGGATGTTGAAGCACATCAGAGGATCTAGATCTTCGATTGATTATTCTATTGATATCATAAGTAACTAGTTTAAATCATAATAGATTATATATTTAATAATTTTCTGTGAATACAGGAATGGGAGACGGGTTAGCCAACCACTCCTTATAAGCTTTTTTTACTTACGCACAAGAAGGACGAAGGCACATGGGTTAATACGAGATCTAGTAATTCAAATGCAAGTATCTCTTATGCAAAATAGTTATATGTTAACTTTTTTTTTTGGTTTTCATTTTGAATTTACTAACGGTTTGAGTTTCAAGAGGAGTACCAACGACGTCTGGATGAGGCACACGTTTCTTCACAAGGTCCAAATAGCAAAGTAGACCTGGACCTTATTTATCTCCACGTTGCCGGGTCGAGTAAGAGCTGACATTACAAAACCAACAACTTCGGGAAAGGGTTTTAGAGGCAACGGTTCCTCCTCTCAGTACGATAGGACCAGGTGAGGGAGCTCCAAACGTAGCAGCAGGACATAGAGGCCCCAAAAGGATCTCATCAAGCGATAGAAGATAGGTACAACCAGTATGAGCGCTTATGGTATACAGTGGGAGCGGAAACTCGAGGAGAAACATTTGCAGCAGAGGTAGGAATTTGAGGTTTGAACAAATTAAATTGTTGTAAAATTTAAAAATTAGGTAATTTAAAAGTTGGTTTATTCACAAATTTATGTTTTGTTTTAGTTATTGGTTATTTTAGATATTCTAAATAAAAACAGGGATTATAATAATAATTAAAACATTTAATAATTAAAAAAAACTTGAGGGTTTAAAATGCCCTCTGTATTTCAAGGGTACTACTGTCTTTGTTATTACCAATGATAAATAATGCCCTCAAAAATACCAAAAGTAGTATATTACTAAAAAATACAAATGGCATTTGTTCCCTCAATATTACTGAACCAAAATTTTGTGCACCCCAATTATAGATATTTAAACTAAAGCACGTAAGTTTGCTCGCAACAGTACGAGGAACTTATAGGGTGATGAGTTTGACTCGAGTCGTATCTCTCGAGGAAATAACTGTTCGATCTTTAGGATGTTTTTCTCAATTTACGAACTAGAATAATATACATGTACATTTGGGGTTTTAAAAGATTTTGAATTGATCATTATARMYWAAGCAATAATTAAACTAAGGATAATTAAACTAATTATTCTAAACTATATTATCAACTACGAGCAATAATTAAGTTATCGATAAAACGCTACGAAGATTTAAATCTAATTAATGAATATAAGAAACTACCATGAAGCAATTGTATCATACGAATCTAAAAACGAATAATTAAGCATAAATCAACTCGCATAAATAAACTAAACAAATCCAATATCCAAGCATGAAGCGATTAAACTAATTTAACAAGTTCTAGAATTAACTAAGAATTTAACTAAGCACTTAACTAGGAAATTAAATACGAAATTAACTAAGATTTTAGAATACTTATTGGAACTAGTAAAAGCAATGAAAATCTCCAGCTATTCCAGAGTTTTCTGTTGATCTTGGGCGAAGATTGAATCCCGAACGCGAATTTGATGTTTCGGACTCGTCGTTCTTCGATCCCTGATCTCGGTCTTCAAATCTCGTTATGCGGTGTGGAATTATGTTTATTCTAAGCCCAAAATACTCTATGTAGTCGTGTGTCTCACAAAAATCCGAAATATGAAGGGTATATATAGATATACCATGTCTTGGCGCACAAGAAACCCTAAAAATGAATTTCTGGCCGTCACGTCGACGTCGCGTCGATCGATGCTAGCTGGCTCTCGGCGTCGATGTTGCCTGGTGCTCGCGTCGACTGGGCGAGGGCGTCGACTGATGCGATCATGGATCAACGCAACAGAGAGTTGCATCGACTGAGCGTCGATCGACGCACTCTTGGATCGACGCTTCAGAGAATTGCCTCGGCCTTGCGTCGACTGAGCGTCGATCGTCACGGGCAGTGACTCGCGTCAACGTAGCGTCGCTGCTTGTGTCGATCGACGCTACTGAGGCTCAATCTCATTTTCTCGATTTTTCTGCTACTCGTTCACCGGAAGGCTCGTTATTTATTTATTTATATATATATATATATATATATATATATATATATATATATATATATATATATATATATATATATATAATTTAATATATATAATTATGTTTAATCAAATCAAAGTTTATTATGTAATTTCAAACACAATATATAATGTTTAGTAGCATCTTTGAAATAAATAATTATATTATATAATTAATAAATTTAACTTAAAAATTTAACTAGAAGTAAGTTAAGTATAAAAAAAATACAAATTAAATAACATTTATTTAACACAACCCAGTTATAATCACGCCATCTATGCGAAAAAGGTCTTGGGTTTAAATCCCTTGAGTAGGAGATTTATGTTGCGAGAAAGACATGATGTGGGCAAGACTGACGGGTTTGGCCTGGCCGGTGGGGAAGACCGCCTTGGGTGCGCCGCCACAAATAGACTTATCATTTCAGTCGAATTAGATTAAAAAAAGGGTTCTAAAATCCTAAAATCCACTCAATCATGTAGAAAACATATTATATCATAGAGGGGTGTTCACTTATTTTATTATCTATTTAAGTGCAAGTGTACGGTAAAGTGATTTCAAAGGCACTATTTGTCTAACAAATGTTCGAGTATTGCTTGAAATAGAATGATGTCTATCATAATGCGATGAGGTGACACAAGTCGAATCTCACTAGGAAGATTAATCGTAAATAATTTTTGTGTTTGAATACAAAGAAAAAGATATGCTAAATTCACGATCAATTTTTGGCTTTTGAGTTTCTAGAAACTAAGACAAAAGTTTAAATGACAAGAAAGGAAATTTAAGAATTCGAAAAGATAAATAAAATAGGGGTCTAGGGTTCTAACTCGTCTCCATGATCAATTGCCAGTTTATCAAATACTTAATCTACAACCTGAGGTTGTCAATCCCGACTTTCAATTAAACACCCGATAATTACCAATTGATGGTTCTAAACACATTTTAACCATAGACCCAAAGATTTTAACCTAAAATAATCAAGAACTGCAATAACATAAATTAAGAACAAGATGAACATAATTAATCCAACGAAGACATACATAATCTAAGCTAGTGAAATCATAAACTCATAATTAAAAGCACAAATAAACTAAAAACTAAGCATTAAAGGGAAAATCAATTCAAACTACTTTAAACAAGTGAACAATTTACTATTCATCATCTACGAAGAGCGAAGGTGGCGAGGTTTCATCGAAGGACGTCATGTTTATATTATGTGGGGGAATTACTTAATTCATTATTTAGGAAGTTTTTGGATAAAATATCACCGCATATTATATAATCTATAATCAATTGTTCGATGAAATATCGATATAAATCTTTTATGAGCACCCTACTAGCTGAAATAATTCATTAGTCAAAGCTTAAAAAATAATAATAACTCATCTAAATGAAAATGAACTAAAATCTTGTAAATCAAGAATATGTAATTTCCTTATTTAATTCTTTGTTCGACTATATATATGTGCAAGTTTGATATTAAGCACACTTTGATAATTTTCTGCTTAGGTGCTTGAGCTTGAAGCGAACGAAGCTGCTTGATACGACTTGGAGGAGAATGAGAATGTTCCGGAGATACAAGAAGAGTCACCGGCTTCGTGTCAGGTGTCTTTTAGGGAGCAGAGGCAGTAGATAATCGAGTTATGGGACGTTTGCCATGTTTCACTCATTCACAAAACACAATTTTACCTCCTCTTCAAAGGGGACACTGCCGATCATATATACATGGAGGTGGAGCTTAGACGCTTGGCATGGATGCAGCAACACCTGGTGGAGATCGGAACCGCCAGCCCAGCTCGTGTCGAAAATGAGCCCACTATCTCTTTATCATCAAGGTTCGTTAAATTTAGGACAAAAACTTGTGTTATAACGTTTGATGTGTATTGAATCTGTACTTTGTACTATGGTTTATGTTAGAAATTTTAGAGATCTTATATTTTTGCATAGTAGAGATATCTAGCCGAGCGGATGTGTTCATGTATTTGGCTTTTCATCGAACACTTGTGTTTCTTATTGCGACCTATCGAAGAGTTTGTTGAAGTTGCATGTATAATCAATTATGGGGATTATAAGATATACTATATTATACGGTCATTTAGATATTTCTTGTGGTTAATATGCCATTATTCAATTTAATATAAGTATTTTTTTCAATGTCATTTTTTTTTAATATTTAAAAGTAATTTAATATCTGCATACAATTATTCATCATAACTAACTCTGATTTCTTATTTACCTAGTGTCGTTTTATTATATATTATTTATTAGGTGGGATGGTGAACGGGTACCTTTCTTTTTAAGAAAAACATACAACCACATCGTTTCTCAAGAAACCGATGTCATAAGTTTTAACATCGATTTTCACTAAAAGCCGACGTGAAAAGTCACAGAATCCATGTAGGTTTTCACTAAAAACCGGCGTGAAAATCAACACAATCCACGTCAGTTTTACAAAAACCAACGTGACTTTCCAAGTCGGTGGTTTATACGTCGGTTGCAAAATCGACGTTAAATGGCGAAAAAAAACGACGTGGAAAGGCTGTTTTGTAGTAGTGACCACCCCCATTTGGCGGTAAAACTTTACAATTTATATGTCAAATTGTTCGTATCGAAAAGTAGAATTTACTTATTCTTTAAATTTTGAGAATTGATGTTGGAATAGTCGTGATGGAGCTTCCAACCACTGGACAGCGACCGCACATTTTGGTCGTTCGGACTATCAGAATCTTGTGATGTTTATATTATTTGAAAGCTTTCTTCATGAGCAACGTGTTTCTTATTCTGAAATTGAACCCCAATAAGTTTATATGTAAGTTTGTGAAATTTTGTACGTGTGTGTATCTGTGAGAGTAATTTTGTGTATTTTTCAGCCGAAGATGGCCGGAAATATACTGAAATGCAGTAAGGAGTTGTCGGGTTGAGGGCAGTCAGTTTTGGGTGATCTCAGGGTCTGTGCTGACAAGGCGGGATGGGAAGGATGTATTGAAGTTTAGCTATGAAGTTTTGGGTAGAAATGTAATGAGTTAAAATTCTAAGGGTATGCTTTTGAGAATTAGATGGAATCTTGGACTTAATTGAGGTTTTTGAATATTTCAATTTGAGCCCTCTAGTTTTCGGTACCCCCAAATTAAGTTTTAATTACGAAAAAAGATCCTCATTTTACATCGCTATTTAAAAAAATAATTTATCGCGATATTTTCTCTTTATTTCCTAAAATATTATTTTTTTTAAAATGCCTCCTGATATAAAGAATTTTGACAAATTACCTCGTATTAGTTTTCCGACAATAAAGTAGTTGGAAAAGTTTGCTTTGGGATTTTGGAGATGTTATCGACGTCAATTGAGCTTAAATTTTGCATGGTGGCTCAAAAAAAATGAAAGGAATCCAAGGGAACAGACAAAAGTCAGAACGGATTACCGAGAGTTGGTGAGTAAATGTACAATTTCATAACAAAAGTTAGAGTTTCGAAGGGTTATCGGCGTCGGATGAAGCATGAATTTTGAGTGAAGTCTCTAAATAAATGAGAGGAACCCGACGAAACCAATGGAGGCCGAAACGGATCATTGAAAGTAGGTTCACCGGAGCAATCTTTTAGTTTTCTGATTCTTTCAAAAAAATTGAAAGATATCTCTGGTACACCAACTTCCGGTGCTCCATTCTAGACGTTGTTGATTTTTTTGGATTTCCATCATTTTTTTAGAACCAGCGTACACCAAACAAAATTCCATTCAAAACCGACGTTTATAACTACTCCAAAACTCCTAAACAAACTATTTTGTAGTTCAAACAGCTTTTCCGACCATTTTTTTGTCGAAAAGTTGATAGTAGAAGGTAATTTATCAAGATTCTATATATCAAAAGGCATTTTAAAAATTATTATGTTTTAGGAGGTAAAGGGGTAAAAACGAGATAAATTTGTTGGCAAAAAAATATTTCCCAAAAAGAATTCTTGTACGATGATAGAAACTAGATTTTGGATTCAGGAAATAGAAAGAACATGAAAAAACAAACAAAATAAAAGCAAACAACTCATGTCCAAATTATGAACAATACCATTTGGTTTAATCTAATTCTGAAGAAAAGAAACCACAACTATCTTCTAAAATTATAAATATAACCCCCTTAACTTGTCCACTCTGAAGCATCTAGGATGAGATCGCGCAGAGTTATATCCCGTGGCCAAGCATCATTGAATGAGCGAACCAAAAACTAGTTCGGGAGCCATGGCTCTGTCCAAATATTTATACTTCATATTGCTGAATCTTTGTTTTTGATGATCCGTGTAATTTTTTTTCTCTGTTCTCTAATCAGATGTTTATTTTTTTTGTAATTGTTTATATCATTTCCAATTAGTTAGAGTATCACTTTTCATCTCCTTCATAACACGTGCACTCATTTGTTCGAAGCAAGTCAATAATTTTGGAGACAAGAATTATCCTCAAATGCAAGCCAAAAGTATCTTTTGATTTTTGAACTGAAGAAAACCATTATACAATTAGGCACGTGAGATTATTTTTTAGCATTTCATTTTTTTTATTCGAAGAAAATTAGATATCAATTAGATTTATTTGTACATTTTGTATTTTTCGAGTTCTGTGTTTTTCAGATTAATCATTTAATTTCTGATTCAAATAAAATCAATAGATTCCTTTAAACGCGAGTCAAAATCATCTTTTGATTTCAAATTGAATAAAATTAATCTTTAAATTTTTAGAATATGTTCGTTTTGTTCTTTTTTTTTCTCTCGATTCGATAGGACCAGTAGATCTGCGTTAGATTTTTTGTTCTCAATTCCATAATCAAAATTTTGTTTTTTCAAGTTATTTATTCCATATCTATTTGTTAAATAAGTATTTTGTTTGGATTATTTGTTGATTTCGTTACTCGCATGATTAGTTGTTTGGATTATCTGTTGATTTTATTGTTGCTTTTCGAAATTTACTGATTTCGTTCGATTATTATGGGTTCATGTTTGGTTTCTTCTTTTCTACTATCACATTCTCCCAACAAGACTATAAGAGAAATAAACTCCATTGATGCACGAGATCAATCTTTGAATAACATGAAATTTAACTAACATCAATATGAATAATATCATCAAAACAACGCATTACACAAGAAGATTAAAGGCTTCAAACCAATCATTAAATTAAAAGAAAATGTAAGAGAACATGAATTGAAATTTAATATAATTTGAGAGGTTTTCAAATCTTGAAAGGCAAACGAGCGACTGTTACAACAAGTACATAAAGCTTCGCCACAACACAAACTAAGTTAATCTAAGTGCTAAGTTAAAATTATACAAGCTAAAATAAACTAACTAGGCATTATTTGTGCTTAAGGTGAAAAGGATGGAAAGGATAAGTTTTGGTTCTCAAGCCCTAAGGTGTTCAAACGCCCTCTCAATGTAGCTGGGCTTGTGGGTTTAAATAGGTGAAATTAGGGGCAAAATAGTAATTTTATCAAAATTGGCCAAAAATGGCCTTCGTAAATCGAGCGTCGATTAGCCGTTGATTTATGGTGTCTCTGCCATCGATCGACGCTTGCTAGTTGACTATGAAAAAATAGTGGGTGTCAATGACGCGTCGATCGGGCATCGAGCGACGGTGGCTGAAGGGCTGAGTCAATAGGGCGTCGATCAACGACAGTGCTTCGTGGGTTTGGGTCATCTTTTCATAAAATCGATCCATTTTTGATCCTTGAGAACGCGCTTGAACTTGCTCGACTATTCTAAAACCAAGAAAATTAAAATAACATAAAAATCTACAGTAATATGAGAACAAATACGAAAATTACAAAAAGGATGACAAAAGTTACGAAAACACAAAACAAAGAAAAGAAATACAAAACACGGCTCAAACCCGACTAAAGCACACAAAAAAGATACAAAAATATATAAAAAAACACACAATAATAAATCATACGTTATAGATGTAGGATACCGGCGAGCAAGGTCGTATTCCACAAGGGTCAAAGACTTTGACTTAAGAAGTAATTTAATAGTGATAATTTAATTTTATTTAAACTCATATATTAAGATGTATGTTTTTTTATCATAAACAATCAAAAAACGTAAAAATAACCCAATAAAAACTATTGTGAAAGATTGCCAAGTTCAACACAAAAGTTAAAGTATAGAATAAATAATTTGAGAGTGGTATTCTGAGGTTTCGATTCAATGAATGATTCAATGCAATGATCTTTTTAACTCATCAATCTACTATAAGTCAATAACATGAATAGTTTAACCTTTCTCTCGAAATGATTAAACTGTTTATCATAAGCACAAAACAACATCTCTATTCGAAATTATTCTCAAGACTCCTAAAAGTTTTGAAGACTTAGAAACTTCACATATATATAATCTGAAATCTCTCTGTATCAGTGATTATAATATCTTATATTTGAAAGCTAAAGAATAAGTCTTATATTTTAATTAGATTTGTTACACTAAAATATGATAAAAGACAATCAACCATTCACGATATAATAATAATTTAACAAACACAAAAATAATAGAAGGGTCATAATTGATTTATTGAAATTCACAAAACATAAAACATTTATTATTTCTAACCTCGAACCACTTAGAAGATTAGCTACGCATAGCTAAATCCTTATTCAGATATTCCATCAAACTCTTCATAAAGGAATAAAAGAAAAGGAGAAGAATTAACCAAGAATTCCAAATATAATACATTCTTCTTCGTGTTCCTCGCCAAACTCCTTATAATATCTCAATATTCATTCTAAACCTTACTATATGATATTCAATGGCTTCCTAAACATCTCTGGCTCAATTCCCAACTCTATTATTATAGCTATCAGTCAAGTCCTCACCTTAAAATTGGAGTAATGTCATTTTGTATTATTTTTGGGCTCGTCACGGGCTCGTGAGCGATTGCTACACTGAGTTTCAATGCTTGAATTGAAAAACTGCTCTTGTAAGCAACTTGGGGAGTGATCACGACTATGGGTCGCTATGAAATATCTAATATTAGATATTTGTTGTGACCACTACGCTGGGTCATGACACCATTCTTTTAATGCAGATTTTTAAAATGCCATTCTCCGGGCCCAACAGACTTCAACTTCAATTGTTCAACCTAATCATCTTGCTCTTTTACACCTTTTTATTTTCCAATCCCATTTTATGCCAAAATTGAATACAAATCCTAGAAAATGAAAAACATGTGTCAATTTCCAAATAATACAAAAGAAAGCTCAAATGAGTTTTTAATGCATAGTTCATCATAAAAACATAGCAAAATAAGCTCTAATATGCACATAAAACCGTGTTTGTCAACTCCCCCAAACTTAAACATTGGTAGTCTTGATCAATTTATCTAAACCAATAAACCTCTAAGGAAGTCATAAATCAAAGAAATAATTTGCAAGAGAAATTATGAAACTCTCAACAAAATTAAAGTAATATAGCATCCTAGTCTCACGAATCTTTCAAACTCTGATCAAGTTTTACCAAATTCATAAACAAAGTTGTTCACGACATCAAAACATATGTAATATAACTTATCACTTGTGTATAAGAACGTGTATATGCTCAAATCAATTCAAGAATATACTTTCCCCATAGGATTTCCTTTCGTCTATGATCTCCCACGCACAAGGCAAATGCATACGATTTTGGAATCAAAAAGTTCTTCCTACAGGTTGTAATATAGGTTCTTTGGTTAGGTATGAAATATTTGGATAAAAGTGGCTAAATATCAAGTAACGTACAAGAATATGAAATTTATCACTAAATATTATAACACTTGATGTTTTTAAATATGCTTCACCTTAACTTAAAAACCTAAAATGTGGAGCAAAGCCTTATAATATAGATTAAACAACCAAACCATGTCGTCAAAGTTCATTTTCTTATATATTTCATCCTTTTTTGGGGAGAAAATTTAACACCAAATTTTCTTTATGAAATCTCTACACCATTTAAAATTCATTTTACCAACATAATAATCACTCTTTATCAAAATATAAAACTCTTTCTCACTTTTCTCAAGCGCTTGCAATAAATATATTTGTGTGGCTAACAAAGAAAAGGATAATAAGATCAAAGAGGCAAACAAGGGGTTATTTTATTTGAAGTAGATTTATTTGTAAATGGCTAAAAGGGTGTCAAAAATTGCCTAAATTCGTATTCTCAAATTACATGCGTTAAGGTCTTAACCAATACTAAGGCATGTACTAGTGTCTTTGAAAATTTATGAAGATACTCTGAAGACATAAATATCTATTATGGCTATGAAATCTACAAGTTCAAAGAGTTTTTCATCAATCCTCAACTTGGAAACTAGACTTCTGAATTCTAAAATGAAGAAACATAATTAATCATAAATTGCACCAATGATTTCAACATTCCATCCTAGTGGAATTTCTTTTAATAGAGAATAAACGTTGTGACAAGAAATTAAAAATGAAGAAAAACAAAATAAATAAAAGCAACTTATGCAATCTTAAATGTAATGCAAAAATCAATAAAACGTAATATACATGGCTAAGGTAAACCGCACTTCTATCCCCCCAAACTTGTTTCCTACTATGTAGTAACAAGTTTCAAAGTGAAGAATGGTTCTCCTTGGATGGAGCTCATAGAATTATAGTGATGGGAGTGGGTATTATTTGTCTTTATAGTCCCTGTGGATTATGTTAAAATTTTCCATCCTTCAAAATTTCTCATCATGGACCTCATCTTTCTCCGAATGCTTAATACATTCCTCTAAAACTCAGTGCAATTTGCCTCCGACATATCCATCTTATGTTATACATTGTTTATCCTCTTTCTATCATTCTCCTCTCTCAAACATTTCCTCACTCTTTGGTTTGACATTTTCGGTTCATCGTCCTAGGGAAGAGGTACAGTTCTTTGTTGAGTATACCTCCGGATACCCTATGCTTCGCCTCTCTCCCTTTACCAAAGAAGTTCTTGCTTCACTTCTTTCTTTTGGGGTGAGTTTGTTCGTCTAAACCTCAGGGCTAGGCGATGGACAGATTCAATAGGTCAAATTTACCTCCGTCCCTTTGTTGGAACAAAATTTGATTTCTGTACAGATGTTCATTCTCATATGTATCAAATGCTTAAGATTTTTTTTGATGTTCCTGGGGACCACTTCCCAATCACTAAAGTTTACTTCAATGCTTCATAAATCGGTGTAATCATACCACCAATGCAAACATGCCTCTTAGTCACTTTTACATGATACCTGAACTGTTCACATAGGGCTACCCCTACATTAAATGTCATACCCATCATCATGTACCACAATGACAACACCTCCTTTTTTCTCACTCCCACACTTTCAAACCTTAAGATCATCGAGGAAATCACTTTTTTAATATAATGGAAGACCAATTTTTGGATTTTTGATGCTTAGGCGAGTCTTACAACATACCTCTACAACTCAGTTCTATCGATCGTCTTGGTTATATTATTTCACATAGTGTGGATTTTGAAGTAAGTGGGATCTTTGTTATAAAAACCTTTGGCAACCATTTGGAAAATGTTAGCAAACTAATCAATTTCAACTTGACGTTCTTCATCGTCTTAGTGGAAAACAATCGACTCTCGATCTTCAGTCTTCTATGTTTTATGATTTCGAATGTGCTTTGGAACTTTAAAGTCATCCACTTGTAGATTGGGCTATCTATGGTTTATTTTTCCATCATATTCTCACAAAAATATGATTTTATCTTTCTTGAGATCGAGGGCTTTCATGTTAGGTGAGTCTGCATACCTTGTTGCTATAATTCAGATCTGTCTCAATCTATTCCATTATTCCCTTCTCTCGAGGGTGTATAGGTGTACTCAAAGTTTGTCAGATCAGTGTTTGTAATTGGCATGTATTTTTGTCTTAGATATTCGGGTGGTGACAAGGTTTGGTCATCCCGAATTTGAATCAATCGGCTCAATGAACGACCTCTTTGGTTAGATCCACGCCTACACCGATGTAAACGGTACAAAATTCAACATCGGTTATTTTTGGAAATGATGTAAAGGAAATGTTGTTAACATCGGTTATTAATATAACCGTTGTCAAACTACTGATTTTTTTAATTTTTAATTAAATTTAGCTGATTCGCACCTAAATATTTGTAACGAATTTATTTCACATAACCCAATCAAACAATACACCCGAATTCAAAGGCAAGAACATAATACAATAATAATCCATCCAACCAAATTAGTTTTATAATCAACTCGAACTATACAAGGTGAAATTTATCAAAACACAATAATTAGAAAAATAAATTACGTACGGCCTACCTACACAAAGTACTAGTTTTGATCACATCCAAGTCATATCTCGAGTCCAAACGACAATAACCAACCTAATTAATAAACTTACAAAATTCAATGCTGAAATAACACACAATTCTAATCATTCAATAAATAATTTTTCATTTCAAAAAAACATTCTGCCCATTGTTTCCGAATTGCTTCAATGTCATTTGGATGTAGTCGTCCAGTATCATTAAATACCTGTAACATATATTATAACACAATAAATAAACAAATTATAATAAAATAGTTAAAGATAGAAGTTATATTACCTCTTCCCAGTTGTCCGTAATTCCAACTCGAATTATGGTTCACATCCAATGCATAATGTAATATCCACATTCCCAACCTCCGTATTGCATATTACACTAATAAACAATACAAAAATAAACTTTGAGTTAATAGATTAATAACCAACTACAAATACGAACCGAGAGAATAATAATAATAATAATAATAATAATAATAATAATAATAATAATAATAATAATAATAATAATAATAATAATAAGAAGAAGAAGAAGAAGAAGAAGAAGAAGAAGAAGAAAAGATTGCAAATTACTAACTTTCGGCAAAATCCAACGAACGGCCTGCTTGGATCGACTCGTGTGTTTACCATCCAACACGTTAAAAGTGGTCATAACACTAGTTGAAAAAAAGGAATATGAAAGTAAAATAAAATATTACAATAAAGCTGAATGCACATAACGACAAGAATGAACTTTTATCATTTAAATAATAATAATTAGGCCCAATCGCTTCAAAAATCATAACTTTTTTAGAATGCACCATAAATACACTTACTAATTAAAGCTTACCCCTGTATTATTATTTTGATGTCGGCACTGGGCTTATGATTCATTGAACAAAACCACACGACAAGCCTTTCCTTGGGGACAATCACCAGAATTTGCCAATGATGTCTGAGTTTGATGAACAATTTATAAAAAACTTAATAGCAATGTATTTATTATTTAATTAAAAATATTAAATTTGACTAACTCATGGTGATAAGCTCCTAGGAAAATCTGTCGTTTAGAGTCCCGCATATGTCGTAGAATGTAGGATATGGTTTCTTCTTTCTTGTTCCCCATATTTTGAATGGATTGAGGCTCAAGAAATCCATACAAACCATCATACCCTGTGTCCCCACTTAACTTGTTCAAAAATCTAAAATGTTCAAGTGAAATGTTAATTATCTTTATATAAGTAACTATAAATTTTGCAATAGCTAAATCAGTGGATACTAGATACATAAAGTAATAAATTTACTTACATGATCCAAAATTGTATTACTGATATGCTAAGCCACACATTGCCCTGGAATATTTCCAAAATTTCGTTGTGGTGTATGTATAATGGGACAACACTCTTGGTGCCAAATATGTGTTGATCCAACGACACCTGCAATGGCTTATCTAAAAGGTATGGAGCAAAATCAAGCAATTTGTTAATTGGATTATCTATCGGCTTCATCATATTTAGACGAGCTCATTTCCTAGATGGCTCGGTATCCTTGCAATAAACATAATTCACAGGGTTAAATAATAAAAACAACATGATTTAATGAGCAATTAGTAGAATAACATAAATATGCCTGTAGTTTTAGTGTATTAATTTTCTAAAAACCTATTATTTCAAATGATCAACCTTGTACACTTGTATCATACAATAATAGAAGTATATAAAGTAATATAACATTTTGAAGAACTTACCTTTTCTTCCAAGTGATTAGTCGGCTGCTCGCACACGTTCTTCTGAATGAACTCGATAGAAAAAAAAAGTAAATAGAATTAGAAGAAGATCATGAGATCCAAATCATGTCATTCACGCGAGATAAGCACTGCACTTGTGCACGTCACTATATTGTCACCGACATTAATTGTATGCGTTCTATTGCTATTTATTGACACATGATAAATAGAGAGGAACCAAAGAATGTTAAATCACGAAATTATCTCCATACAAATGCAATTCCAAATTTATAAGTATCTGTTCTGTCCTCAAGTATGAGGGACTTTCTTGTACAAGAAACCATTCCATTTTTGCTTTCAGCAAGTAGGCGAGGCGAATCACAACGGAATACCAACCACATTCAAAATGTTAGATTATTTTTATACTTGCAAATTCTCTAATTTAACACCGAAGAGATATGCATTATTCATTACATTTCTCTCTGTCTCTCTCTCTTATTTTATGCAACAACAAGAATTCACAATCACCACTTGGTACTATACATGTAAGTCACACCCGACCCAACGTTTTGTATCAAACTAAGTCAACTGCACACCCAACATATCGTCCGTATGATGTTCAGTCAATTACACGTAACACAACCTTGTTTCTACTGAGGATCATAATTGGCCGGGCGAATGGCAGAGCTGGACCCGGACTATTGAAATGATATTCCAGAGCACAATTTGAATTACGTAAAAAATATAAGGACTCTTATTATGCATAATGCATCACGATACCTGACAAACAAGACATCTTCACTACCAAAAATAAATTGTCCAAAATATAGCTGTAATTTAGAAGAGGAGCAGTTGCCTATTTAATATGCAGAAGGACGTCAAACTTGTAATTTACTAATAAAAAGGATTAGTAAGTATTATACCAGTTTGTGAAATTTTATATGACTAAATCTCATTTGCCCTAAACCACTTGCGTTTCCCAAAACTAAACTAGATAGATGATAAAATTTGCAAGATTTCTGTAATTTTTGTTTTCTTAACAGTTTAATCAGCATTTTTTACTGGCTTTATATTAACATATATAGGGATAATTACTAAAAATACCCATGAGCTAGTTTAATTACGAAAAGGCCCGCAATTATTTTAGTAAGTAAAATAAGGGCAGTCTACCTAAAGCAAACATTCTTCCTAAAACAAAAAATATCTGGTCACAATCATTCTTCCTAAAGCAAACAAGGGCTGCTAAGTATCATATTAGTAAGTAAGAAAAATTATAAAAGCTACCCACGAGGACAGTCTAATTATATAAAAACCCCAGTTTTTTTTCAAAATTATAAACGACACCCGATATTTATTTTTGTACCAAATAAGTGAACTCTCAAGAGGCGAAAGTACTTGTGGTATACCATATACACAAACTTTATTGACTTATTTATATTTTCGAAAGATAAGTGTAATTTTGATCATTAGACAAAAGCTCAGAGGTAGTTCGGTAATTATTCTTACTAAAAAAATATTCTAATTCTGTTGCAGGCATGTTTTTTCAATATATATTGAAACAAAAGTTGAAAAAAAGTACCTCGACTGGAACAACCTTTACAAGATGTCTCGGCCATGCGATAAAACCACCCAGCGCCTCCCCCACTAAGCTGACCTCTGACGTAGGCACAGGTACGGGAGCATTAGCGTCTCGAACATCCTCAATCACTACCCTTACCAGCTCACCAGTCAAAGGAACCCCGTGTATGGTTGAACCCCCCTCATGAACTCTCCCAATGGCGACTAGGCGTGGAGGATGCTCATCGACATATAATCCACGCACACTAGTGTTACCAGCACAAGGCAAAGTCTTCGGAGGTTCTTTAGCAGTGGCAACAACACAACTCTCTTTTGGAACGGAAGGTTCACCATTAGGTGTGACTACTGTTTTTGGAGTATTCCTAGATTGAGAATCCGAGGTTGTCTTTTCCATCTTCTTAATCAAGTTATTTGTGACCTCTTCCGTAATTTTCCGTGTTAGACTCTCCAACATATCTTTACTCATTAATGAAGACGTGGACTTGAGTGAAGATGGTCCAAAATAATCCCGAATCCCTACACCACCTCCAGCAGCATGAACACGGCCCGGGTGCTCCGGTCGTCCAATAGCAGTAGTAAGTATATTATCGCGTCCATTCGGAATAAAGGCACCTTGCGTGCACTGCTCCTCTAACTCCTCCTACATAAATAAACCATAACATATCAAAATTTCCATTTACAATCTCAACACAATATTGAAAATATAGTTGGATCACACATTTCACAATTAAAACTTAYWATCTTCCGAGCGATATCAYGTGCTACGTCAGATGTCATCTTGCCCGATTTTTTTACCCTGCCTAATATAAACTTATCGTGACGAGAAGGAGGAGATGGAGGATCAACTATATCAGACCCGATTTCTGATGTCTCCTCCCGGCGTTTAATAAGTTTTTCGTTGATGATCTTCTCATCCAGCCAATCATAACCCCCACGAGACATGGTATGTGGGGGCAGTGTTCTTTTTCTGGATCTCTTGTGCCTTTCTCCTTTTTTCCTGTGATAATAAACAAAATTTTAAAAGCTCAGACTAATTCATGGTCATTCCATCTCCGGATCATCCTTTGCAATTAGTTAGTAGGATCTACACTAACAGTGACCCTTCAAAACTCAAGTCAGTGTAGTTATTTGTGTTTTTAGAGAATTAGTATTGTCAAAAAATTAGTGAGCGAAGTAAGAAGTAACTTAATAAATGAATTACTGTGTATATTTGACTTAATAAATGAATTACTGTCTATATTCATACTTTACGTGCAATCTGAACCAGAATTTGGGTCAGGTAATTAAATAAAAAATAAAATAAAAAATCAATGTCAGAGTCCAAAATGACTTTTATGTTGGGACGAAGGAGTAGTAATATGTTTGATTTAGAAAATATATAATCCAAACTTACCGACCAAGATGGATCCAATTGACTCTGTTTGATTTTTTCCCATTCATCGTTGGAGATATGATACTCCTCACAAGGTGACTCGTGCTTGTATTTCCCCCAAACCCATTCGGTCGTCAAATATGACTTGAATTGCCTCCATTTTGTGCACACCGATGAAAGTGTCTTCTTTCGTGTCTCATCGTCGTTGCTAATATTGAACGTACTCTGCATAATTGAAGATGAACACGTGCTAAATTAAACACCTGTTATTGAGCGGATTTTAAAATGTGCATGAAGCACAAGAAATTGAAACATTAGGGTTTCGTGGAAATACCAAAACACCCTGCCAAATAAGATTCTTATCGAACCCGGCACATGTTTCCATTCCTCATGTAAAATAGAGACGTGTTCCTTAGCCAATTTCCCAAGATAAGTTTGTAACTTAGTTTTGTGAGACCTTCGAACTTTCCCGGTGCTGGAGTCGATATCGAGCGGCAACTTGCTCCCATTTACGCATTGTCTGACCATGTCTTTACATCGCGTGGGTTTTCCACTCTTCTTCTTAGACCTACACTCTGAAGGGGAATTGGAACTCGGAGGAGTAGACATGTGCCTGAAAATTTAAAAAAAAAATGTTAAATACACCATCAAAATTATTCATCATCAATAGACTTAGTAAAAAATATAACAATTATCATAAAAGTGAAATTTCAGATATATCTATTAAATTTTGCATATTGGTAACATTTCACATAAATAATTCGCATCGAAGAAAAGTGAAGTTTCAAAAAATATATCTATAAATTTTGATTGAAGTCACACTTCACATAAATAAATTACACCTTGCCGGAAATCTAAATAAAAAAATTATTATAAAAATAAAGCCCTAGTACTTCGTAATAAAAAAATTATTGCGCAAAGGCAAGTAGCTTTAACTGGTCTCTAACAAGTTATATAAGAATATTCTCCCAAATGCCTTCATTATGATCACTGCGAGTGGCATATACGTCGTTGACTTCATATTCTTCAATAGCATGAAGCATGCGTGTTGAGAAAGAAAGATTCTCACTACTATCAAGTGAATCATCATTTTCATGAGCACCATCCATGTGTCTACCCTGAAGAACCACCGACCACCTTTGATCACATGGATCTTCGATATAAAACACCTGTTTTGCTTGGTATGCCATGATGAAAGGCTCGTCCTTGCAAGCCACCCTATGTAGATCTACCAAAGTAAATCCCAATTCATCGACTCACACACCTGAGTTATTATCAGCCCACTTGCACTTAAAAACAGGTACTCTAAATTTAACATAATCAACCTCCCATATTTCTTCTATGACTCCAAAGTAATTTATGGATGCCATAACTAGAACTAGAAAAGTGCAAGGACTCGGCTTCAAGAGTAACCCCGCTATTTTTCACGGTACTCTTGTCATCCAGAGACTTCTAATAAAAGGAGTACTTATTGATGTCATATCCACTCCAAGTTACGACATCATACTTTGGCCCATGTGCTAGCCATTTTAATGTATCAGAAGAAGTATCATTATGAGTAATTTCACTTTTAAACCACTTCAAAAAGGTTTTGTTATGCTCGTTCAACGCCCATTTTTCATTCATTCAAGGATTACTTGCCTTCACGAGATTTTTGTGGGTAGTCAAGTAAGGGAGAACCTCATCAGTGTTATTCAATATATACAAATGCGCTTGTAGCACTTCTTCTCGACTCTTCGACTGAATCTTGACACCCCCTATACCCTTACCTCCACATCTTCCATCATGACGAGACTTGGGAATCCCCACTGATTCGACTTGCGACATGTAGCTAGTACAAAACTCAATAGATTCTTCGACAATGTATCTTTCAACAATAGATGCTTTTGGACGATAAGGATTCTTGGTAAAACCTTTTAGAATCTTCATGTACCGCTCAACAGGATACATCCATCTTAAATATAAGGGACCGCACACTCTAATCTCATTTATTAAATGCACAATTAAATGAACCATAATGTTGAAAAACGAAGGAGGGAAGTACATCTCCAATTGGCATAAGATAACCGCAGCCTCATGTTCCCACTCATCCAAATGCAAAGGATCCACGACTTTGCTACATATAGCATTGAAAAAATAGCACAGACGAATGATGGCATGACGTACCTTTTTAGGCAAGATGTCACGTAAAGCCACTGCTAAGAGTTGTTGCATCAAGACATGGCAATCATGAGACTTCAAGCCAACCAATCTAAGATCTTTCATAGACACAAGACTCTTAATATTTGATGATTATCCCTGTGGCACTTTCACGTTATGTAAACACTTACAAAAAGTTGTTTTTTCTTATTTGGATAAATTATGACATGCAGGGGGCAAATATGTTCGATTGCCAACTTGTTGTGGATGTAATTCTGAACGTATACCCATCTCAAGAAGATCTTGACGAGATTTAACACTATCTTTTGTCTTGCCTTTGATGTTGAGAAGTGTGCCGATTATACTATCACACACATTTCTTTCAACATGCATAACATCTATACAATGTCTTACATCTAGATTGCGCCAATATGGAAGGTCAAAGAATATCGACCTCTTCTTCCATACTTTTTTCTCGGTACATTTGTTTTGGGTCTTTCCGAAGATAGTGTTGATGTTCTTCACCCGATCGTAAACTTGGTCACCGGTTAGGGGTGTCGGCGCAATTCCATCCTCTTGACTTCCATTAAAAGCTTTTCTCAATCTACGATATGGGTGATCACGCCTGAGAAACCTCCGAAATCGTGTGTAAACAGTTTTTTTTCCATGCTTCAGTTGTAGGTAGCTTGTGTCCTCTGCACAAA
Organism: Phtheirospermum japonicum; assembly: GCA_014905375.1. Taxonomy (NCBI): domain Eukaryota; kingdom Viridiplantae; phylum Streptophyta; class Magnoliopsida; order Lamiales; family Orobanchaceae; genus Phtheirospermum; species Phtheirospermum japonicum. Next base: position 594,771 of record BMAC01000601.1, on the reverse strand, counting down.
CAGGGCATGCACGATAACCTTTATTACTATAACCGCTCAAGTTTCCATATGCAGGAAAGTCATTAATTGTACAAAATAAAATTGCACGCAGCTTAAAACTTTCTCGACGGTACCCATTGAACACTTCGATCCCTTTTTCCCACAAAATTCCCAAGTCTTCAACCAAAGGACTCAAATAAACGTCTATGTCATTTCCTGGCTGTTTAGGTCCCGAAATCATCATAGATAACAACATATACTTTCGCTTCATACACAACCAATAAGGTAGATTATAAATTATGAGAAGAACAGGCCAAGAACTGTGGTTAGTGCTTAAGTTACCGAAAGGATTCATTCTATCCGTAGCAAGTTTGAGCCTAAGATTTCTTGGCTCCCTCCCAAAATCGGGAAAATCACGATCGATTTTCTTCCACTGCAAAGCATCGGCCGGATGCCAAAGTTGTCCATCAGACATTCTCCCATCTGCATGCCATGTAAGATTTTTCGCATCATCTACGTTAGCAAACAATCGCTTAAACCTAGGAATTATCGGTAGATACCACAACACTTTTGCGGGGGGGGGGGGGGGGGGGGGCTCGATTAGAGTTCTCTCCACTAATAGAATCACAAGACTTGACTTTGTACCTTGATGCCCCACACCTGGGACACCTATGCAATGCCTCAAATTCATTTCTGTACAAAATGCAATCATTAGGACACGCATGTACTTTCTTTGCCTCATAATTACGGTTCGGTAATTTGTTATCTTCTGGAAGCATCTCCTTCAACACCTCAAGCAACTCGGTGAAGCTTTTATCACTCCACCCATTTTTTGCCTTCACGTTGATCAATTGAAGCACGCCTGACAAACGTGTGAATTTTTTACACCCAGGATACAAAGGTGTCTCTGAATCACTTTTTAGAATATCTTACACATGTGCTTGATGAAAAGATTCTTGACCAACATCACGAATCATGTCCTCCATACCATCATCCTCATCTACGTCATTTTGCTCAATGTGTTCAGCTGGAATATCTACTATTTCACCATGCCATGTCCATATTGTATAATTCTTATTTATTCCATCACAGATAAGATGTTCTCGGATCATGTTTATTTCATGTCTTGCCCCGTTGAAACAATTGACAYACGGACAAAAAAACTTTCCATCAGGTYTTGATTKATTTTGTTGAGCAAATTTTAAAAATTRTTCAACTCCATTGAGGTATTCATTACTTATACGACTTGCATTCATCYAACTTCGATCCATTCTTTCACTTATCTGATGCACTAAACCAAAATTTTATCAAATAWAGATTAAATTTAAAAAGTACGTATTAATCAATTTATCATTGTATTTAACTAATACTCTAATAAAAGTGCATATAAAAATTCAAAAAAGGATAAGCGTAATTCAATTATCCTCAAAGTGTCGAGGCGTATGCCTCGACTCGGATTTCTGGTAATAATAATGAAAAAACAAAAACTTGGGATATAAGGAAGAAAGAAAATAAACTTGCTTAACTAGAATTAAGTGTTAAAATAAGGAAGAAAGAAAATAACTCTGTTTTTAATTTCAGATTTTTTAATTTGTTATATAAATTTCAAATTTAAAAAAATAATAATAAAAAAAAGCTATTTTTTTCTGGTAGTTAGTTGAGTTATTTAAAATTAACCTATGTAATTTTATTTAATGGTTGATTGTTCATTGTTAATTTTTTTGTTTTGACTTAATTTTGGACTTTATTATTATTATTATTTTTATTATTATTATTATTATTATTATTATTATTATTATTATTATTATTGCTTTTGAATGGTACAGTAAATTTTTTAGTTGCTTTTGGGACATGCATTAGTTTTGAATCTACTTGTGGTTGAGTGGTTCACATAGAACTCAATACTTTTAATTACAAAAGTTTGGACATTTTAAACTACGAAGTCGCTGAGGCGGGGAAGCAAAAATGGCCCGGAGGCTGTTTTCCCGCCTGCCCTCTCTTTTCAGCTTCTCGCAAAAACCCGTCTGCAAAACCCCGTCGTTTCAGATGCTACTTTCAGATATTCACATTTTCTTGGCTACTCTCACCTCATTTATCGAGCTGCTCATTCTTACGCTAGCGACAATAGGCGCTCAAGCTACTGTCTTTTCGGCGGCAAAATACCAAAATCAAAGGAATTCAAGAAAGAGTAGGCCAAACGTACGGAGGACGATGAGGACCACCTCTGGATGGCCAGCGAAGACGAGTCCGACGCTGAACGCGACGATCTCAGCCAGCTCAAAAAAGATATCAAAAAGGCCAAAAACAGGGCCAAAGAACAAAATCCCATCGACGGCGATGATTCCGACGAATTACGCAGTGTTTGGTCGGAATCAGACGACGAGAAATCCCTTTGGACTGGTGACGAAGGTGACGATGATGACGACACGCCCACCAAGCCCTTTCGGAATGAGAGGAGCGACGAGTACATCGACAAGTTGTTCGAGTTCGACGAGAAGCCCAAGTACCGAACGCTAGCCCAAGCCATGAGAGACGAGGAGGAGCCCGAGGAGCTATCGCCCGGGAAGCAAGCCCGAAAGCAGGCCGTGTAGAATGCTTTGAAGAAACTGAAAAAGGGGCCCGACGGGCGTTATGTTAATGTGTGGGAGGTTATGAGTGATTTGGACGTTCTTATCAGAGCGTTTGAGAATATTATATCGGGGCCCGAGTACGAGGAGCTAAGGCAAGGCGGGCCGAAAATATGTGACATTCAGTTTTTTAAAAACAAGCACCATTGGGTTACTCAGATGTATTATGGATTATAAAACGTTGTTGTATTTTGAAAACAAGCAAATATAATTATCCCGAATTACTTCATCCTCAAATTAGTTATTGTGCATTTATTATAGAGTTCATCAAGATCCATACCACTAACAAAATATGTTAGTGCTCGATGAATTTCACCAATTAGTTCGCTTCTGAAATCATGTTGTCCTGCAGTAATTCGCCTGATTAATGCCAAAGTCTAAATATCATAACACATGCCTCATTAACTTTTATAATTAACAGAAGCAAAGGATCTTAGGTAAGCCACTATTTCGATTTCTTTTTCAAGCTTCAAATCCTAGGGTATCTAAAATAAAACTAAGACAGGCTTGCCAAGATCGAGTTTTAGCATGAGATTCAGAAACAGGGGCTGAAGCCGAACGCATTCACGTACGTGGCGATGATATTCGGGCTTACGAAGGCTGGGAATATGTTTGAGGCCGATAAGCTGTTCGAGAGGTTTAAGGCGAACAGGGGCGTGCCTGATTCGGCAAGAACACGGGGATTTAAGGGTTGAGTGCGACAAATAAGGTGAATGAGGAGTATAGGCTGTTTGAGGAGACGAAGCTGAAGGGGTGTAAATCACACTTGAGACCCTTAATCTTTTAACAATTGAGAAAAGACCCATAAAGCCACAGCCAAGCAAATTCAAATCAAAACAGCAAAATCTTTCACAATTCTAAAATAAATCAGGAATTGTCAAAACACAAAAGCCTCTTTTCGGTGTGGTTAAAGAAAATCAATCATCATCGAGCAACAATACCAAAATCCACAAAAGAAAAAAAATAAGAAAACTGCAGAAATAGGGTCGACCAGCCATAGTTGAGCAAAATAAAACCCTAACCCCCAAATTCATAGTCGACGTAGAGCACACAATGCGAAATTGAATCGATTCAATGTAAATCACAACAACAACTATGTAATTCTACAACTGCATATATATTTCAAATTAAAATATCGAAAATAGAAACACACCTTAGTATCCCGACTGCTGTTGAAGCTTTTTGAGTTCGGTGAGGCCTATGTCGCCGGAATACTGTTGGTGGTCGCGGAAGATTGCGACCGGCTGGGTTGTGTTGGCCGAGCAGCCTCGATTTTGGATGTGGCGGGAGGGAAATTCAGACGATAGGTTTTGGATGTGGCGGGAGGGAAGTTCAGAGTTATGGGTTTTTTGGACGGGTTTTATAACCTGTTTAATTTTTCATTAACCTTTATTTTAATATAATCATAATTAGAAGCTAAGTTAAAATTAATTAAATTAATTATATTTTACTACGGACATCTACGACGGTTGTCGTATACCCGTTGTAGTATTAGACTATTTACAACGGTTAAACAAATAACCGTTGTAAGAATTGCCGGACTGCCATATTACAACGGTTATTTGGCAACCGTTGTAGATTAACCGTTGTAAAAGGCCTTTTTTGTAGTAGTGCTAAACTCTATTTCTACATAGGATTTGTGAGAAAATGTGTGGTATTAGTCAACGTATTTTAGAAACCGAGAAATAATTTCAAAATTTCTCACACAACAAAGTATATTCATATAGACTTAATAATCATCAATACTCCTTTAATCAAGATATTCAATTCTAAGTCATATAAAGTTTAAGCCCAAAGATCATTATATATAAAATATCCCCCGAACTCAACAAATCACATCGTTTAGAATGAACTAAAAGCTCCAATATGAGGAAATAAAGTTATATAAACTCTACCATCAACACTTTGTGCTTTAGTCCTTTATACTACCTACATAATTCAATATTTAAGCATTTATACCAAGAGTTCGATGAATTCCTGTCTCCTTCTCAGGCCCGAAATTGCGCTTCTTCTGTTTTACCGGCCTCGCATCCGAGCTGATGTTTAGGTGGTGCTCAACCACCTCCGGATCAATCCCTATCAGGTCTTGAGGGGACCAGGCAAATATGTCAGAGCTTTTTCTCAACAGTGCCACCAGATCTGTCAAAACTTCCGGGCTGAGAGTCGTTCCTACCCGAAGGACCCAACTCTCATCCCTTGGGATTATCTCGACCATCATCAATCCCTCCTATCTCCTGGACAGATCTATTTTTGGCGGCTCTATTCTAGCTCTCTTGCTCTGCCTTTCATCCTCAGCGTTTCTCTTGATGCATTAAATATATGTTTGCCGCGAAGCATATTGGTCACCTCTGACTTCTCCCGTTCCGTCCTCTGCCGGGAATATCATTTTCATGTGGAAGACAGATATAACAGCCTGGAACTGGCTCAAGGATGGTCGACCGAGCATCACGTTATAGGAAGATGGGGCATCCACTACCAAGAAACGTACTGCTCTGGTTACCCTATAGGGTTCCTCCCCCAGCGTTACCAAAAGCTTCACTGCGCCCAAGGGTTTCAGGGCACCCCCTGCAAACCCAACCAGCGAAGTTATCACCTCCTCGAGTTCTACATTCAATTTTAATTGTCGAAAACAGTCATAAAAGAATATGTCCGCAGAGCTTCTTGTGTCCACGAAAATTCTCCGCACGTTGTAGTTGGCAATTGTGGCCGTTATGACCAAAGCGTCCATATGCGGGGCCAGAATTCTGTCACAGTCTTCTGAACCAAAGCAGATATTTGGCGCCGACGCCAATTGTCCAACCTCCCGAGACGTCCGCACTAAATCCCTGGCATCTCGGACGTAGCTGTGCTGGGCTCTCCTGGAGTGCTCGTCCAACTCACCCCTAGTTATCATTTGTATTTCCCCATGTACAACCTGAGCCTGGTTAGATCTCCTCAACCCAGTCCGCACTCTATCCTGGAGACCCGCTCGATCTCCCCTGCCTTGTGAAAAACGGTCGTAACTCTTGTTGCCAGATCTGATGTCATCTCTTCTCATGCGGACATACTCTTTCAGGTGTCCATCCTGGACCATCCTTTCCAATTCGTCCTTCAGATGGGTACATTGATCGGTATCATGCCCGTACTCGTTGTGGAAGCGGCAAAAGCGATCAGACCTTTCCCTCTTAGGCCTATGTGAGTAGGTTTTTGGCCATTTCAGGTTTGGATGCTTTTCTATTGCCTGCAGGATCTCACCCTGCGGGTTTGCTAAAGGAGTATATTTATCAAAGCGAGGTCGCCCTCCAGACAGGTCTGGCCGCAGCTTTTTAACGGCTCCTCTTTCTTCTCAGTCACTTCTCTCTCTTCTCTTTTCCCCTTCGTCCTTAATCCTCAATGCCTCTTCCAAATGAATATATTTCTCAGCCCATTCCAAGAGCTCGCCAAACTTCAGAGCAGGCTTGACAACCAACGATTGGAAGAATTCACCTCTTCTCAGGCCCTGCACCAAAGCATTCACCAATAGCTCCTCCGACGCGGAAGGCACCTCCAGTTTAGCATTAGTGAAATGATTAATATAAGCGCGCAGACTCTCCCCTTCCTTCTGCTTAAGGCTAAACAATTCCAGAGGCATCTTCTAGTATTTCCTGCAGCTTGTAAACTGGTGCAGGAAAGCCGAACTAAACTCTTCAAAATTACTAATAGAACAAGGTGGCAACTGGGTAAACCAGAGCTGTGCTGATTTGGTAAAAGTCATTGGGAAGACCCGGCACATAACAGCGTCTGAAAATTTATGCAGGGCTGCCGCGATCTCGAAGCGACTAAGATGGTCCCACGGGTCCGTGGTTCCATTATACTCGAAGCCTAGGGAGCGATATGAAGCTGGCACATCATCTCGCATGACTTCCTCAGTAAACGGCATACCTCTTCTCGCCGGAATCACACAGCCAGTCGCCATTTTCCTCTTAAACTCCCTCACCTCTTTTTGCAAGCTCTGCATCTATTCCATCAGACCCGGATTGGTCTGGCTTGAGGTTTCACCATCGGAAGTAGAGAAATGCTCATCTCTATATTGAGGAGGCGCCCGCTCCACCCGCTGCTTGCGCAGCGGCTCAGTATCCGCCCCGGGACCGTCCGATCTGGCCGTTCGCCGGATGGCGGTGTTGACATTTCTGCGAATTTTTTCTCTACAGCTGTTTCCACTGCTTTGCCGATGAGATCAGACAGCTGCCGGAGAAGGTATCGTTGAACAATCCTTCCACGGCAGGCGTCGCTTCGCCAGAGGGAGGCGGAACAGTACCCGGCCTAGCCGCAGTTGACGGCTCTGCATCCGCAGGTCTCGCCGTTGACGTTTCTGTTGTCTGCGGCATGCCCCACGGCATGGCGGATTTGGTGGTTCGCCAAGCTCTCCAACCAAATTTCTGTGTAACCCGTCGGAAGCCATGGAAAAAAGGAGCTCACGTCTTAGCCCAGATTTCCCACAGACGGCGCCAATTTGTTCCGACCCAAAAAGTGAGCAACCCAAACCACACCTGAAAACTCAGGAGCTTCCTGAACCTACACCACAAAAACAGATTAGAAAGGACCACCAGTGGTTTTCCGGTGGAAACCTCTCCGATGCTTAAGTCAGTAAGCGCTTTGAGGTGTTTTCCAGAAAATAAGAAGGAATACTTCAGAAGACATACCTCTCTCAGCCTTGGGGCTGAGATATTTATAGCTTATTCCCGTGGGGACCCCAGCCGGGATCCCAGGGACACGTGCCGCGAATCATGGGCCGTTTGCGAAACAGTTTCTGAATAAGTGGTCCCACTTGTTCCTTTTTAAGTAAGCCGAAGGCCAGGTCTGACCAAGCCGGCGAATCTTTTATTATTTTCAGGACTACCTAGCCAGGAATACTTCTTAAGTGGGCAGATCGGCCCCGTCTCCCCATCTGCAATCACTACTGATTTCAGCTCTTTCCCAATTCAGATCTGGCTGGAATATCTAGAAGTTCCCCGGTGGGGACCCGTCTCCGGGATTCTGGGAACAAGGCCGGTAAATCAAGGATCATCCAGGTGACCAATGGTCCCCCATTTGCCTTTTCCTGTTAACAACCAATCAGGTCTGTCTAAGGCCACCTCTCTTTCAAGAGAGATTTGACCATACTTTTTTACACGCAAGTCAGTCAACTCTCACCACCTTTACTATTAAATGCAGGTCTACCTCAATCCAGGTCTTACCAATACTGCCCTATCTGTCGCAAGATCAATCAAACAAAATAAACCTCACATAAAGGAACCTATTCCCTCCTTACAGAATCCCGAGGGGATTGATTATAGTGAGGGCTTCAGTCCTCGCCCGGTGAGAAGGCTACGGGGAAAAATACGTAGGTCAAACATATCTTTCCCGCAAACGACCTCAAGTATGTAAGTCAAACATACTTTAAGTCGATAAGTAACCATCCGCCCCGTAGGGTAAAAACAACCATCCGCCCCGAAGGGTAATAAAACTACCATCCACCCCGAAAGGTAATAAAACAATCATCTGCCTCGAAGGATAAAATACCATAACCGCCCCGAAGGTTCAAAATACAATAATCGCCCCGAAAGGTAAAATGCACAGCACCGCCCCGAAGGGTAAAACACATCACCGCCCCGAAGGGTAAAACGTACACATCCCGCCCCGAAGGGTAAAACACATCACCACATAATCATAAAACATACTATGTAGACACTAAACAAATAACCTAAGGAATATATTAGTCAAACACATTCAAAACAATAGAGCATATGTTAATCAAACACACTCTCCTAGACACATAACTAACCAAGTAAAGAGTATGTTAACCAAACATACTCTTCACAAACATAAAACCACCAATCCATAAACCATGAACCACCATAAACCATCGCCAACCTAACAAAAGCGTCAGCCCATAAAAATAAAACCATCGCTGACCTAATAGAAGCGTCAGCCCAAAACTATAAAAACAATCGCTGACCTAATAGAAGCGTCAGCCCATAACCATAAAAACTATCACCGACCTAATAGAAGCGACAGCCCATAACCATAAAAACCATCGCCGACCTAATAGAATCGTCAACCCATAACCATAAAAACCATCGCCGACCTAATAGAAGCGTCAACCTATAACCATAAAAACCATCGCTGACCTAAAATAAGCGTCACCCCATAACTATAAAAACCATCGATGACCTAATAGAAGCGTCAGGCTTTCACCATATTCACAAAATCTCTTGTCGACCTCATGAAAGCGTCGGGATTGAAACATAAAACCCATATTAGATCATAAAGTCTAGACCGCATAAGATTGTCAAGACCGTAACGAGGTCGTAGAGACCTTACCTAGGTCGCAAAGACTTGTACTGGGTCGTAGAGACCTTAACTAGGTCGGAGAGTCCTCACCTGGGTCAGAGAGACCTTAACTGGGTCACAGAGACCTTAACTGGGTCGTAGAGACCTTAATATAAAACCTCTCCTCAATTATGCGACCTCTTCATGCTGAATTGCCCACGATGCTCCTCTTCTGCCTCCTCCATCTGTATATATTTATGGCACCTTTCCAGAACCTCATCTTATGTTCGCGCCTCTTTCTTCACCAAAGACTTACGTAAGTCATCTCTCCTCTATCCTTGATGTAAGGCTCCCGCCTTGATCTTTTCTGTAGTAGTAGGTACTTCAACAGTGGCACTAGTAAACCTGTTTATATATTGTTTCAACGTTTCATCAGGTCGCTGCACCATACTAAAAAGCAACTGTGCCGTCTTCGCATTTTGCCTCACACTGGAAAATTGCTTCAAGAACGCAGCTCGTAACACCTGAAGACTGGTAATTTTTCCTCGCGGCAACTGATAGAACCAGTTTTGTGCAATTCCTCTCAAAGTAGACACAAAGACTCGACATGCCACTGCATCCGTATAGCTATTTAACATCCTCGCATTTTCGAAGAGCTGCAAATGCTCCACTGGAACGGCCATCCCACGATATTGAAATTACAATGCCTTATACCCCATAGACATCATAGCTCGCAACATATCATCCGAAAAGGGATGCCCCTTATCTTTGTCGAACTTCTCTCCTTCCACTCATTTTTGTAATTTCAGCAAAGCCTCGTTCATTTCTCTAAACGCCTTATTCCCTAGCCCGACCTCATTCTCACCGTTCCCCTCATGGTATCCGCTCCGACTCTTGCGTGTCTTATCTCGAGATTCACCATCCGTACTCGAGGTTTGAGATCCACTCTCACTGGTATGCTTATTATGCCGACGACCTCAATGCTTATAATGGTCCCGTTTTATCTTCACACCCTTCCCCTTACGCTTACACTTACAAACATGAGACTCCGTGGATGAGTTAGAGCTGGAAGAATCCTCATGTTTTCGTTTACTCCGACCTTTCCTTCCGAGAGAAGATCTCCTAGACAGAGATCCCCTGCTTTGCTTTATCTTCCTGGTTGCCGATTTCTCTTCCTGCTTGCCGTTCGGTCCATCAGCCGTCTCTTTTAGAGTACTCAGCTCGCCTGCTAGGTACTTGTTTAGTTCCTCTTGCCTCTCCGGAGACACGAAATCTATAAGTCCATTGAAGAATCTTTTTTTAATTTGACAGGGCTTATCCTTGGGTAAATCTTTCCATTCCTTCGTTCCTATATGAACACTTTCTGCGCTACAACCTCCAGCGTCTTCGCCTCCACGTCTCCTGCCGGTTCCTTTCCATGACGCCGCTTTGGGGAGGGCGTCGGTGTGCCACCCAAACTCTGAACTGCTGGTTCTGCCTAAGAAGGCGTTTGTTCGTCTTTTATCGGTTCTTCTTCATTGATATCCGTCGTCCAGTTCTTCTTCTTTGGCTTGTTCGATCCAGAACCATAGTGTAGGGTTCTCGGTAAGATGTTACTATTCTTCATGCTTCGCTTGCGAAATTTCTCACGCCTTTCGCTCAAGGACTCGATGCCCCTCTTTCCCACAGACGTCGCCACTTGATAAAACTAAAAAGATTGGTTACCAAGAATATGGGGTACTAACCTCAAATCTGAGATCAGCGATCTGAAACAACTTCTTGATTTATCACAGCGACCTGATAGGCCTCCAAAAAGCCTCTTGGTGACCTAGCCGATCCTGCAAAACAACAACTACAATTGAGTTTTTGATCAGACCCGTGAATGTCCTCCGATGCTTAAGTTAGATACTGCGAGAGATAATTTAGAGAGCCCAAATCAAAATAGAAAAACCACTTAAAATTAAAGAGAGATATGCATCCCTTTTATAGGGACAATAGAATTCCTCCCGAAGCCAGGGTTTCCTTCTCCCTCCACAACTCCATAAATATCATGACTGACATAAAATTAGGTTTCCTCATATATGCTAAGTTTCCATAAATAATAAATCTCCCATTAAATTACCAGAATAGGCCTGGGCCTGTTATTCTTTTCATACAGTTCGTCGGGACCCCATAAGACCATCCATATGAGCCCATTCCGGTGTGACACTTACAAAGCCCATGACCGAGCTATAAGATCAACGCACAACTAATACAATCATAAGAGGTCGCGACCCTATATGAGAACTCATTCGCATATTTTAGGTCGCTACTCTATAAACCAGCTTGCTCACCTCCTATAAACAAGCTCGCTCACCTCCCAGAGGATACGCTCCTTCCAGGAGATGAGGTCACTTTCCATAAATACCCACATATATTACATATGGATTTTTAGTGACGCATCATTGATCAAATGAATAATTGCAATAATCCTTCAAGACATGATTTGATGATTCTGTTGTTGACCCCTTCATCAGATTGATCCTTCTCCTCACAGCATCAATCTTAGCCATCATCCCACCATCAAACTGCAATTTATTCTTCAGTCCCTTCTCGGTCTTATCCTTGTAAAAATCAGACAAAGTGTAGGTTTTGTTACATGAGCTCGCCTTGTAAGAGTCAATCAAGCCCACGAGTACTTGTTGGTTTCCTGGTGGCCAGATCGTGATTGGATGGTCTGAATGCTTACCCTGGGATGGCGCGTAGACGATCATGCCAATGTCCACTCCATGGAGAGTGGACAGATCCTTGGCCGCTTTCTTCAGACTTCCCATTTTCTTCTCAAAGTATTTATGCTGGGCTTTCGAGTTGCTGATGAGTTGCATGCGCAATTTTCCTCTTCCCATCTTCGTGAATAAGCGTGACAAGGGGAAATCAACAAAGATTTTAAAAAAAAATTGAACGGGAAAGAAAGTAAGAAATTAGATGAAATTGGAATTAATCTTTATGTGTGCGCCGCGTGTGTTTATGAGAAATACAGGAGGATGATATAACGTGTCTTCACTGTACGTGTGTATGTATATATAGTCTTTGTAGATTCATCAAAATTTGATTGCCAATATTCCTAATTTAAATCTGATTGCTTTTTGATTGATAAGTATTCCTAATTAAATCTGATTGCTTAAACTTGATTACCAATTTTTTTTCCGTTGGTATTGGTATTACCGACGGATCTTAATAAATTAAGAGAAATTAGAAAAAAATACCGACGGGCTTTTTTCCATCGGTAATTAATTTTATAAAAATAAATAATAAAGATTATTGATGGATTCTAGTCCGTCGGTAAATTAAAGTTTAAAAAAAAAAATTGTATGGGGTGTGCTAGCCTGAACCCAAACTTAAGCCCGCCCCGAATCCCAACACCCATCAATCACAAATAAATCCCCCCATATGTCGTTGAGGGGATTCAAACACACAACCTCTCGTGCTCGAATCCTACCGATGACCGAGTAGGCTAACTCGATTTTTTGTAAGTGTATGTTTGGTAAGTATAATAAGCTAGCTTATGTCTTATTTAGAGGACTTATAAGCTCTCTGTATTTAAATAAGTCTTGTTTGGTTGCATTAGCTTATTTAAAAAGTTTGAGCTTATCTCAGATGCTACTATTACAAGCATTTCAATAAGCTCATAGAGTTTTTTTTATTTTATTCCCATTTTAACCCTTTTATTATTATTTCGTTAGATATTAACTTTTTTTTTATTTCACTACTTTATTAATTGTTAGATGAATATCTAAAGATTATTTTAGTATTGTGGAATTATTATTATTATTATTATTATTATTATTATTATTATTATTATTATTATTATTATTAGCTTGACTATAAATTGGCGTATAAATGAAAAAAAAAATTTCTCCCCAATCCGTTAAAAAAGTATTATATATATATATATATATATATATATATATATATATATATATATATATATATAATAAAATTGGTCATAGAAACAATAATAATTAAATTTACAATCCTAATATTATATAAAAATAAATAAAAAATAGCATTAACACTATTATTTTAAACATGTACTTTTGTTTGATTTTGTATTTTAGAGCCAGCTTATCAGCTAAATTTGCCAAACGCTTTTGTTTAGATAAGCTAGCTTTTCAGCTATCAGTTATCAGCTAGCTTTCAGCTATCAACTAGCTTATCAGCATTGTCCGCCAAACATACCCCAAGTATTTGACATTATAATATATATACATACTTATGCGATATATATAATAAATAATATAATTACAATATGTCCACATATATAATATATTAATATATAATAATTATATTATACATATGTATTATATATATTATATATTATATATTATATTATATGAAAATTATATATATATATATATATATATATATATATATATATATGTGTGTGTGTGTGTGTGTGTGTGTGTGTTTTAGGTAAATATATTATATTATTTATTATAATTATAAATATTATATATTATATTATATTTATATTTCTTACATATTTATGTATACATAAATACATATATATTTTATAATTATATTTATGTATATATATTTATATATTAAATAATAATTAATATTTAATAATATATAGATTACTAAATAACAATATATATTAATAAAAAAATTAAAATATAATAAGAAATTTAAATAATAGTATATATTATTAAAAAATCATAAATAATAAATAAAATAAATACAAATTAAAAATTTTAAATTATCGACAGAGTAATTTTCGTCGGTAATTAAAAAATAATAAAAAGAATAAAAATTAGATTACCAGTGAAAATATCCGTCGGTAATAAATAAAATTAAAAAAGATTTTTAAAATATAATTAAATAAAATAAATATTAAAAAAAAGTTTACTGACGGTCATTTTCGTCGATATTCCATCAATAAATTAAAATTTTTAAAAATAAAAAATTATCGACGGGCTACGTCCGTCGGTAATTTTGGCCGTCGGGAAAGGGGTCGTTAATGCCGAACTTTTATCGACAGATGTTGGCGTCGGTAAATCTCGTCAGCATTTTTGTGTTCTTTATAGTGACTCTCGGTCCCAACCCTATAATTCTTTTTATTATTAATAATAATAATAATAATTATTATTATTATTATTATTTCTAATAATAGACCAATACTCCATACTTTTACATTTAACTAAAGTTCTATTAAACTCAAACAACTGGATTATTATTGAAATTAATTTCTAACTATTGTCATTTGGAATTATTTGGAAATTGACAGAATAGTTGCGAGTTTTCTAGAATGACTTTGGAAGTCAACATAACTTTCAAGATTCAAGTTCATGCATGAATCTGTTTATGGATAATTGCTTTGGTGGTCTTCACTGTACGTGTCTATGTATATATAGGTTTTCGTACATTCATCAAAACTTGGTTGCCAAGTATTCCTAATTTAAATCTGATTGCAAAGATCGTGTGAGTGTGCAGGCTTCTTGATTACTAAGTATTTCTAATTTAAATTTGGTTGCTTAAACCATTATAAAATCCGATTGGGTTGGATTGTGAACTCTGAACAATGCATTTATGGAAAGTTAAAATATACAATTTTATAAAATCTGCAACAGTTAGAAGATACCTAGTTGACTTGGTTTTGACCTCTTTGGATTTTCTTGATTTTAAGCGTGTCAATAGGGATATATGAGTAATTATCATCTTGTTACATTTGATTCTTCTATAAAAAAAATTGTGAAACACATGAGTTGTATATATTTAATTTAGCCCCTTATCCCGAGCTCCTGCCTACGTTTCCGCTTTAAATGTCATTTATTTAAAGTAGAAGGTAATGATTTTTTTTAATAATAACAATAATAATTATAATAATTCTTATTAGAAGTAATAGTAGGAGTAGAAAAATAGACAAATACTCCTTCCTTTTACTTTTAATTAATGTTTTAAACTCAAACAAATGAATTGTAAACTAAATGACTAATGTACCTTCAAGTAATTTCTCTCGACCTCTTAAATCAGATTTAGATATCTCGCCTTTCTCAAGAGATTTTAAGATTGGAAAATGAATAAAATTGGGACAAAACAATAAAAAAAAGAATATCTAAAACATAAATTAATTAGAAATATAGAACAAAGTAGCACAAATATAAATAACTTGTGTTAGTTTCTTTTGTGAAAATTATAATCTTATATGATAGAGCCCAAACTCATATCATATGAAAGAAGAAACCAGCAACAATTTTGTAATTCGCATTTTTCCCCTTCATCCTCACTCACTACGAGAAAAATCGAGAATACCGGCGGATAATTTTCGTCGGTAACGGTGTTAACAACGGAAATGGTCTGTCGATGAAACATTCTTCAATAAAAAAATTACCAACGAATATGTTTTTTCTGGCCGTTAAATACTGACGGATCTTAATAAATTAAAAAAATAAAAATAAAGATTACCGACGGATTGTAATCCGTCGGTAAATTGAATTTTTAAAAATAAATTTGTATGGGGTGTGCCATACCGACCCGAAGCCCAACACCCATCAATCACAAACAAATCCTCTCATGTGTCGTTGGGGTTCAAACACGCGACCTTCTGCGCTCCAAACCTACCAATGATCGACTCGGCTAACTCGATTTCTTGTAAGTGTTTCGCCCTGAAAATTATGCTGCGCACCTAATTCTATCCTGAGAATGCCCTGACCTGCTTCAACCAAAAACACATTAGAAAGGACCACCGGGGGGTTTTCGGTGGAAACCTCTGCGATGTTTAAGTCAGTTGAGAATTTTTGATCGGAATAAGCAAAATCAAGAGAAGAGTGCTTAAGAATGTCATACCTCTCTCAGCCTTGGGGCTGAGATATTTATAGTTTTTGCTCAGTGGAGCCTTTCCGGGATCTCGGAAAAAGAAAAACCGCAAATCGCGGGCTGTTACACAGGCCGACCTGACTTGGAAGCTTCCTTATGGAAAACAGAATAACTCTGTCGCTAAGCTTTCCCAATTCCTGACCTGACCTCTGGAAACATTATCCAAGGATCCAAATGAGATCAGGACAGTCATTATAAGGCTTATGGACGCGTTCCGCCTTTCCCCACTTCCTACTAAAGTCACCAGCTCAGCTCGTCCCAACCATGTCTGTATAAGGCTACCAAACAGCCTATTATCAGATCAGGTCGCACCCCCCCCCCCCCCCCCCCATTGGTTGGGTAAGAGTTGACCTACTTTATGTTCCAACCATATCAGTTGGAATCTTCACGTTTCTTTAGATATCCCACTCTGACACGCATTAATTGCACAGATCCTGTGAAATCCTCTTCCCGTATAAGTCACGCGTTTTGGGGAAGGGCTGCGACGCCTCCTATTCTACCTCAGCAGTTATGCCCCAAAACATGTCCTTTCAGATATTGTGCTCTGAGACATCTTAAATGCACAAATCCCGTCGAATCTCTTCTTCTCCTAAAAACTCATTTTTCAAACTCATTTGCTTTATCTTCACAATTCTGTCTAATCTTTTCTCAACGTTTATTCTTCTCTTCAAGAATTCCAAGATTTTTTATTCTCCAACCAGAACCTTCCTATCCTTAAGAACCAGGTACTTTTTCGTTTCTTTTCTTTTCGCAAATTTTCAATTATGTCTGCTTCTACATCTCCGGCTCCTTCCTCTTTCTTCAGCCTATCATCTTCCTTGAAATCTTCGGCAGCCGCCTCTAGTGACCGTCGGCCTTCGCCTCCTCCCGACGGCGGTGCCGATAACATATCATCCACTGTTAGCGACCGTACCCTCCGAGAGATACGGTCAAAATTTCCTATTTCTGATGACCTCTCTATTACGAACTCGGCGTCTAGCGAAAGGGCCTCTTAACCTCCCCCAAATCATTTAACTTTCTTTATTAAATAATTCCACGCGGGATTGAGCCTTCCATTCCATCTATTCATCCTTCCCCTCTCTCGAATATATCGGATCCCGGTACACCAGTTTATACCTAATGCCTTCAGAATTATGATAGGGTTCCATCTGGAGGCCCAATTTTCTGGAATTACGCCTACCACCCAATAGTTTTTCTCATTTTTCAAGGCAAAAAGCTCATCTTTCGGCTTCTTCTATCTAGCAGCTCGGGCCGGCGTCCAATTCTTAACCGGAAAACCCTCCTCCAACAAAGCTTGGTGAAAGAAATTTTGTCCGCTGTTCGGGAGATTGGGGCTTTTCTTCCCTGACCATTAACACACTACCTATGAAACTAAAACAATTCCATCCCTTGTTTTGATATTTACCAGATCTGGAAATTTATTTTATCATTATTATGTATTATTATTTGTTTGGACGATTGCTTCCCCTTGCAGCCACGATGATGCAGAAAAAGATGGCAGCACTTCTTCAGTGAGTTACTCCCAACACTGGGAAGAGCCCCCTCGGCGAATCATCTAGAGCTACCATTTTTGAGGAGCATGCATCTCCTCCAAGACAAGGGGCGGTAGTCGAGCCTATAGCGTTTGCTCGAACGAAAAGAGATGCCCATCCGGAAAGGGTGGCCGCCCACACAGTTGACCTAGCCTCTCAATCTGACTCTGAATAAGAGCCGGTGCTGGCTCCCCGAAAACGAGCTCGATCTGGCAGGGAGGCTGCTCCAACGGGGCCCAGGATAACTACGCCCAACCAGAGCTTCTTTCTTAGTTCGTCTGTCCTGGAATGCTCGGGGAACGTTGAAGTGTAGTTTTTTGGTGGTTTTAGAAATATAAGGTTCTATTGGCTTGGTACTATCGGAATTCGATTCAATTGAAGGATTCAATGTGTTTCAAGCTTTGAAAAGTAAAGGAAAATAAAAATAAAGCAATTAAGCTATCTAAACTAAGCTAGAAATTAAAATTGTATATTGATCAGATGCCTCAATATGTAAATGCAAGCAAAATAAAAAATTTAGCAAGAACAAGCAATGTTTTACCAAGTACAAGCATGCAAGCACAAGGTACAATAATGCATACAAACTCAAATAATGCAAATAAGCAAAAATTAAAAGCATGAATGGATAAAGCAATGAGAATAGACGGGAAATTTTAAAACTTTATGAAAAATAACAAGCAACAAGGAATAGATCTAAGATTAAGCATGAAACAAAGCACAAAAATTTAATTCAAAATAAAGCATGTGTAAAACTCAATATCAAGACGATCCAAGACTCGATCTATGATCTAGACGTGTCACTCATCTATATTCCATAGCCAATTCTTAAGATCTAACATGAATTCAAAGTGATAAGACAAAAGGCATAGAATGAAGAAAAAATGCATGAAACATATGGAATTACGTGAAATTAAATGATCTGTGCCTCAATATATGATCTAGTTGTGTCAGTCAACTAGATTCCGTTGATGATTCACAAGATCAAGCAACAATTCTAATAGCTAAGGAAAAAAGCATAAAACAAATGAAGAACAAAGCATGAAATTTAAAGAAAGCTTACTAGAATTAAAAGGAGAATCCAAAAGCATGATTGAATTGCAAGGAATTAAAAATCCAAGGAAGTACTTGAATCCTTCTTGAGCTTACAAACCCAAGGCAAAGCTTGCATTAAATCTCGAGAGAGAAATTAATCCCAAACCCAAGCTTGGGTTGGGAGGAGGTGTTTTTTTTACAAAATGAGAGTAAGGTTCTATTTATACAAGGTAATTAGGGGTAAATTGGTCAATTATCACTTGTAAACTTGGAGTTCCTATATTTGACTAAACTTGACCCAAAATGGTCATATAAGATCATTTGGGTCGAATTGGCTCGGTTGGACTCGGCATGGCTCGGCATTTGGGCGAGATGGCTCGGACACTGGGTAACGCAATGTGAAAATAGGTACCTAGTGTCGGCAGGACTGGGCGGGAGTGTCCGGGCGGGCTCGGCAGGCTTGCGGGCGTGTGCTGGGCGCTGCGCTTAGACACTGGGTAACCCAGTGTCAAAACACGTTCCCAGTGTCCGCGATGCGTGGGCGGAAACACACTGCCTAGCAATCGATTCGACTGCTGGGCAGTCGATCGACAACTCTTTGCAATCGATTCGACTGATGGGCAGTAGATCGACTGCTCTCAGCAGGTGTGACTCAGAAACTGGGTAACCCAGTATCAGCAACGTACACAGTGTCGACTATCATACTTCAAATCGAGGCCTAATTTTGCTAAAACTCCACTTGTAAGCCCACACTTGACCATCCCCAGACCAAAATACTTCAAAATACCTACATTAAACATAAAATTAATTAATTATGATCAAAATAACCATATTAATTATAAAATTGAAAAGAAACACGAAAAACAACAAAACGAGAGAAACAACCTAATAACTTAGCTAATCGACTCAAAAATCGCTAAAACCATTATAAAACCCGACTTAAAAACATGAGAAAAACAACACAATTACATGCAAAATAACCACCCCACACTTATTGGTTTGTTCATCCTCAAACAACGAAAAGTATCGAGAGTGTACATGCAATGAACATTGTGTAAAAAGAAAAATCCTTGTGCTTATCCTTATTTATATGATGATATCAATATAAACTATCTATCGTCAAGGATTGCTCGTATTAATCTTTCTCAAACGCAAGCCAAATCGATCGCTTCCTCTCAAGTGAAATTTTGGGGGTGTTCACTCAATTCGCTCAAGTGTTTGATATGGGACGTGTATACGCTCAAGTCGAATAATGCACACCTAGTCAAGATTTCACAAATCGGACGCTCAAAATCTCTCATAGTACATGACCAAATAAGAATCGAAAGAGGTCTTTATTATGGGTTGTAATGTTGGCTCTTTGGTAAGGTATGGAACATTTGGATATAGTGGCTAACACACAATCAAGCGTGATCAATAACACACAAAATCTTAATTTCTAAAACCCAAATCTCATAATCGCTTCACCTTTCCCAATTTGCCAAACTTTCATTCGAAACCCTTTCGTACACTCAAACACTTTCCAAATTTATTTCACAACACTTAGAAGCTTTTTGAATTTGCTTCTTTTTTCTTTTTTTTTATTTGCTTAATTTAGCCTTTTTGAATTAGGCTTTTCACTTGAAAGCACGCTTTATCACTTTTCGTGATTTGTGTTGGACTTTTATTATTTTTTTGTATTTTTTTTTTGTATAAGCAAATCAAAAAACGAAACCCACAATAGATTTCCCTCACATTTCTTGCCAACTAGCAACATACCCTCTCACCTCACAATTTATGAAGATACAAGAGCTAAAATCGAGCTCGGCTAACAAGAAACAGGATAAAGGCTCAAGGGGGCTCGCTTAGGATTTTTAAAGTAGCTTAAATATATGGATATGGCCGGAACAAGGGTGATATGTGCCTCGAGGTCATTTTCGAATTCAATCATGTACGAGCAAAATCAAATCCCCTCAATGCAATTTCTATAAAACGTGCAAGCAAGCCGATAAATCACACAAGGCTACTCACTAGCTTGCACCAAATTTGGGAGCAAAATCAAAAGAGCTTTTCGAGCTTTGCAATCTTTTCACGAGAAAATTTTTATTATATATATATAAGCAGGTTTGGGACGAAGCACAAAAATTCAACCTTTCACACAAGAGGCCATAAACATGCAAAAACCCGACAAGTAAACTATTCAAAATTCCAAGCACGTGGAGTTGTTCAACAATGTAATAACGAATCAAAAGACACACAAATCGACTCAACCATATAAATGCACAAATAGTAAGCATTACTTCGCCAAGAATGCGTAACTTCGCCAAGACTCGAGTTAAGAACAACAAAACATGCTTTGTAATACCCGGACTCTAACCACCTACCCACCCCACACTTAAACCAAACATTACCCGCATTTTAATGAAAATCAAGTAAAAGGAGGGGGAATAGAAACTTCCTTAACCGAGCGAGTTTGGGTCGAGCTCAGTGGGGTCCACTTAAGTATCAAGCAATACGAACAAAAACCGAGCATGGCTTCTGCATCTCGGTTCCGTAAATGCTACCAATCTTATCATTTCACCCAAGGGTGAAGTCGAAAAACAACACACTAGAAAAGAAGATCACACAAAAATCAAAAAAAACAAGAAACTATGTACATAAACCCAAAACAATTTTATTTTTTTTTCAATTTTTCAAATGTTTTTGGATTTTCATTTTAAGAAGAAAGAAAGTAAGAATAAAATAAATAAAYGAGAAGAACTTGGGTTGCCTCCCTAGAAGCACTTATTTTACATCCCTAGCTCGATGTACTCTCTTTTGGTCAAGGTGGAAAGATCACGGGAGGATCCACCAACACAATCTTCTCCTTGTCGGGAGGATCCACTCTTTGAAACGTCCTTGGCGCATTGCATAGCTCAAATAAGATCCGCCAAAAAGTAAATGTTCTAAATGGGCAATTGAAGCTCGTCTCGGCTAGGTCCTCGTGTGGAATGGTGGTTTTGAAGTGCCCCGATGAATCATCAAGAAAACAAAAGAAATATTGGCCGGATAGCATGTCCATCATGTGGTCGATAAATGGGGGAGGGGCGCTTTTGATATCCGCATTTAACCTATTAGAATTGATCAACATCCTCCATCTCTTTATAGCCCTCGTGGCCAATAACTTTCCCTTTTCATCCTCGATCACCTTCTCGTCTTCCACTATTTCCTCAAATTTTAGATTCAAAGGCCTTCGAAATCCTCGAGGTGGTGTGGCATCATCCTCCAAGACGAGTTTATGCAAGTAAGTCCAAAGGCTAGCTCCCTTTATAACTCCGGGTCTCAAACCAATCGCACTCTTAAGAACTTTAATCGCTCCAGTCGACCCCTCCTCTTCACCTCGATCCGATTTTTCCAAGGTGGTAATCGGTTGGATCTCCTCTTTATCTAAATAAGCATGCTCGAGGGGAGATGGAGGAGGCTTAAGCTCGAGCTTGTGCCTCCTCTCGGCCTCATCGGAAACTAACTCAAACAATCTACCGACCCCTCAAGACACTCTTCAATCTCTCCAATCATATCATCACTAACCTCCACCTTCCCCTCTAAAAAGTCGTCGTTGCCCTCAACGACACATCGAGAATCATCTACACAAAAATCGGGGTCACATAGAGGCACAATAGACTTATCATGTCGGAAAAGGGTCTCATCTTCACAACATCCTTCAATATCGACGTTCGGGCCAACCACCTCCTCATTGGTCTTTTCCTCCATATACGCTCTCTCGACTATACCTTCGATCATGTACGTATATATACGATCGATAATCAAATTTTTTGAAAGAGAAAGCAAAGTGAGGTCCACGGGGGTGGAATCAAGAGGAGTAAGAACACTTGGAATTGAAAACACTTCCTCTTCCGGCGGCGAGACAACCTTATTGTCAAACACCCCACACTTATTGAGGATAGTGACTGGAGTTATATGTGAAGGTGGACTTGAGAATTGTCGTGTAATGGCCCATATATCCAGGTCGGGAGATGGAGTAGGAGTAACAAGAGGATTAGGAGTCGGCGGTGGAGCAAAAGAAGGCATAGCACAAGCGGGTCCCGCTTGATATCCACGACCCCTATACACGTCCTCCAAACGAGGCATCGACAAGTTGGAAGAGGGAAGGGAAACATAAGACTCGGTATCATGACCACACGTCCCATACCATGCACATACCACAAAAGGTTGGTTAACATCCCTCATAGTGCGGATGGGAGGGACACTTTTGATATTGGGGCTCGGACCTCCAAACAACTCATAAGCCATGCATGCCTTTGAATACGTCGGTGAAGAAGATATTATCTCGGGAGGATGAAACGTTCCTACAAAGGGTCTATTAAAGTATCCCATAGTGCGGACGGGGGGGGGTGCATCGGAGATCAAACCTCCAAAGTAATCATAAACATCGAGAACTCGGGCATTAGTGGCACCAATCGGGGCTTGATTGAAATTAGGAGGAGGAGAATCGGTATACGAGTTGGGAATCGGATATCCACCACTCACATGACCACTCCGAGTCATATTCAACATAGGGGTAGAATTGTAACCGAGTGGGGTTCCATATGGGCCGGGATTCGGGCTCGGCATATTCGGATATTTTTGTGGAGTACCATAGCCATACGAGCCGGAAGTCGGGGCTTGCACATTCGGATAGGAATATGGAGCTTGCACATTCGGATTGGAATTTGGATCTCCATAACCACCCAAGGAACCGTTCACGCCCGAGAAACTATAAAACCCGACATGGTTTGAACCATGCCCTCCCACGCCAGGTTGCCCATAACCAAAACCACCATTGGCAACGTAGTTTGCACCATGCCCTCCCATGTTGCCAAGGACATTATACATCATTCCATTCCCGACATGGTTTGCACCATGCCCTCCCATGCCGGGAATATATCCACCAAAGCTAGGAGTACCTAACATACTTAAAAAAACGTCAAATAAAAAAGCAAGCTAAAAACACAATAAAACTACAACCAAATCGAAAGCCTTAACCAAGCCGAGTCGCAGCGGCGCCATTTTGAAATGTAGTTTTTCATGGTTTAAGAAATAAAAGGTTTATTTGGCTTGGTATTATCGGAAATCGATTCGATTGAAGGAATCAAAGTGTTTGTAACTTTGAAAAAGTGAAGGAAAATGAAAATAAAGCAATTAAACTAGCTAAACTACACTAGAAATTAAAATAGCAAGTTGGTCGGATGACTCGTCGTATTCCTCAATATGTGAATGCAAGCAAAATAAAAAATTTATCAAGAACAAGCAATGTTCACCAAGTACAAGCATGCAAGCACAAGGTACAACAATGCATACAAACTCAAATAATGCAAATAAGCAAAAATTGAAACCATGAATGGATAAAGCAATGAGAATATACGGGAAACTTTAAAACTTTAAGAAAAATAACAAGCAACAAGGAATAGATCTAAGATTAAGCATGAAACAAAGCACAAAAAATTAATTCAAAATAAAGCATGTGTAAAACTCAAAATCAAGACGATCCAAGACCCGATATATGATCTAGACGTGTCACTCATCTAGATTCCATAGCCAATTCTTAAGATCTAACATGAATTCAAGGTGCTAAGACAAAAGTCATGAAATGAAGAAAAATGCGTGAAACATATGAAATTACGTGAAATTAAACGATCTAGGCCTCAATCTATTATCTAGTTGTGTCACTCAACTAGACACCATGGATGGTTCACATGATCAAGCAACAATTCTAATAGCTAAGGCAAAAAGCATAAAACAAATGAAGAACAAGGCATGAAATTTAAAGAAAACTTATTAGAATTAAAAGGAGAATCCAAAAGCTTGATTGAATTGCAAGGAATTAAAAATCCAAGGGAGTACTTGAATCTTTCTTGAGCATACAAACCCAAGGCAAAGCTTGAAATTAAATCTAGAGAGAGAAATTAATCCCAAACCCAAGCTTGGGTTGGGAGGAGGTGTTTTTTTGCAAAATGAGAGTACGGTTCTATTTATACAAGGTAATTAGGGGTAAATTGGTCAATTATCACTTGTAAGCTTGGACTTCCTATATTTGACCAAATTTGACCCAAAATGGTCATATAAGACCACTTGGGTCGAATTGGCTCAGTTGGACTTGGCATTTGGGCGAGATGGCTCGGACACTCGCTAACCCAGTGTCAAAACAGGTACCCAATTTCGGCAGCTGTGGGCAGGACTGGGCGGAAGTGGTCGGGCGGGCTCGGCAAGCTTGCGGGCGTGTGCTGGGCGCTACGCTCAGACACTGGGTAACCCAGTCTCGGAACACGTACCCAGTGTCCGTGATGCGTGGGGGGAAACACACTACCTAGCAGTCGATTCGACTGCTAGGCGTCGATCGACAGCTCTTGGCAATCAACTCGACTGATGGGCAGTCGATCGACTGCTCTCGGCAAGTGTGACTCGGACACTAGGTAAACTAGTGGCAACAACGTACACAGTGTCAGCTATCATACTTTAAATTGAGGCCCGATTTCGCCAAAACTCCACTTGTAAGCCCACACTTGACCATCTCCAAACCAAAATACTTCAAAATACCTACATTAAATATAAAATTAATTAATTATGATCAAAATAACCATATTAATTATAAAATCGAAAAGAAACATGAAAAACAACAAAACGAGAGAAACAACCTAATAACTTAACTAATCGACTCAAAAATTGCTAAAACCATTATAATATCCGACTTAAAAACATGATAAAAACAAAACAATTACATGCATAACAACCATAGCTGCCCAGTTTGTTAAGGGCCATCGCACTTTCCCTGACAGACGATTCTTGGAAAGATGGACAGATGCAGAGCTAATCGAGTCCTGCTGACTAGATGAGGCCAGGGTTAGCCTCTAACCTTTTACACTCCTACCCTTCTTCATACATTATCTCACCTCTTTCTTTTCTTCTCTCTTTTTTTTTTTAGGCTTCAGTTAAGAGGGTTGTTCTGATAGCCCGAGCTGAAGGCTCCAAGATTAACGCCAACCTGGACAAGGAGCATGCAACTCTGAAGGAGAGAGAACAGAGGCTATTGGCCCACTTGAAGGAGCAAAATTTTGAGCTAAAGGAGGCCCAAACAGAGTTGAGGAAAGCTCAGGCTGAGCTAAAGGTTGTTCAGGTCGAGCTGTATCAGTCCCAAGAACAAGTGGGACGGGCCCGAGCAGAGGAGACCATCCAGATGGCACTGGGCAATGAGCTGGCCATGGAGGCCCGAGCTGAGGGTGAGGCCAGGAAGCGTGCCAAAATCTTGGATTTGGAGGAAGGAGAAAAGCTCATTCAAATGACCATGGAGGTAACCCGTAAAGCCTTCCTCTGTTCCAAGGAGTAATACGATATACTTCTCCCCGAGGCCCAGGTCTATTACCATTTTGGCTTGGACGCCCAGGAGAAGTGGTCTGACGAGAACCCTACAGCTCCTTTCAACCTCCTCACCCCTCTGAAGACTCCTCCCGAGCCCACCAGTTTCACGTACGTTGAGGAGGAGGATCGGCTCCACCAGCTCGGGTCTTAGGAGTTCGCTGCCTATGTTCACCAAGCCTTCCTGGAATTCTTCCACCCACCCACCCACCCCACCCCTCCCTCCGAACAGTCACTGACTTTTGCTTTATTAGCGATTGCGGCCTCTCCTACTTATGTCAACTTGGACGAGCTTCAAGGCAACACTCAATTTGAGCGGGATATTGGAGAGGGCGCCAGGAGGGACCGAACAAGTTGGGAGGGAGCTGCGCACTGAGGACTATGATAACATAGACTAGATTTTCTATTTGCCTGTGTGGCTGATCTGTATTTTGAAATAATTTTGTCTGTACCTGGAACAATTTGTCGTTTTGCAATTTTAGGGTTTCCTTGTTTTAAGGAAACCCTAGTACTATTTTTATGGATCACGTGCTTTGATTCTTATATATATGTCTATTTTCTGTTATGCACTTCATAATGGCTTCTTACCCTTTACTCAGAGAAATTGACACTTTAAAGAGGAAAAATCTCGCACTTTTTTCTGAAAACTTCAAACTTCCCGACAAACTCTCTGTGTTCTGCGAGAAACTTTCTCAAGTATGCAGGCTCTTAGAGAGGAAGAGTTAAAAGAAGAGCCACTACAAGCGTGAGTTGGCTTAGCTTCGCCAGCTCAACCGCCAATTCCAAGAGGAGAAAGTTGATCTACTTGAAACAGTGTACCAGTTGACCACCACCGCTAGCGAGGCTCATTCCTCCTTTGAACGAGCAGATAAATATCACCAACTCCTCCACGAGACTGAGTGCAAACCGTGTTGTGTTCTCCAGGCTTTGGCTTCTGATAGGAGGGCCTCCTCTTCATACCCATGACGTTTAATGTTGTTTCTTTCAATTTTCATTTTGTTTGTATTTTCGAATCTGCATTTTCAAGGATCTTTTCTCATTTACTTGAATCTCCTTGAGTTAAAACAACATCTGTATTTCAATATATTTTGTGTATTCTTCACAATGGGTGCGTAGTCTCAAATCAAACTTTTGGGGTGCACTCTGAGCCACTAGATTAGAACAGGGGTTAAAAATAAAATTTGGAGCTCATATCATTAATTGATTATTAGGTTAAGCCAGAGATGTCCCTTCCTCGGTCGATTATGGCTGGATATTTTACTGATTATCAGGATAGGATCTTTAGGGCATCCGCCCTTAGTCAATCAGGGCTAAGATTTCATTGACAATCAGGTCAGGATTTCTGGGGCATCCGCCCTTAGCTAATCAGGGCTAAAATTTCACTGACAATCAGGTCATGATTCTTGGGGCATCCGCCCTTAGCCAATCAGGGCTAAAATTTTAGTGACAATCAAGTCAGGATTTCTGGTGCATCCGCCTTTAGCCAATCAGAGCTAAAATTTCACTGACAATTAGGTCAGGATTTCCGGGGCATCCGCCCTTAGCCAATAAGGGCTAGAATTTCACAAACAATCAGGTCAGGATTTCTGGGGCATCCGCTCTTAGCCAATTAGGGCTAAAATTTCACTGACAATCATGTCAGGACACAATAAAACAAGGATAAATTTAAACCACATTTTATATAAATAAGCTTCATGTATTAATCTTACACATAATATTTTTGTAGGTTTGCTACATTTCATGCTCAGGGTACTCTGACTCCATCCATTTGCTCTAACTCATAAGCTCCCCCTACAAGAGCTTTTGTGACCTTGTACTGTCCTTTCCAAGTAGCATCTAGTTTCCTTAGTGCTTACCTAAGTCAGTTATGCGAAGGACCAGGTCTCCTATCTGAAAATGCTTTTTCTCTACTGATTTGTTATAGGTTGCCCTAATCTGTCACCTCAGGTGCTCCATCTTTACCACGGCTCTTTCCCTATTCTCCTCAATCAAATATGCGCATCCTGTACTAGTAACTCATTCTGGCTTTCATCAAAGCTCTCTATTCGGTGAGTCTCCATACTTATCTCCGCAGGAATTACGGCGTACATGCCATATACAAGGCTAAATGGACTTTCTCCAGTTCTTTCCTTGGGGTTAGTTCGATAGGCCCATAGGATTGAACTGAGATCCTCTACCCATTTGCGTCCTAACTTTTCTAAATGTGCTTTAGTCCCCTGCACCAGGATTCGATTAGTCACCTCGACCTGACCATTTGCCTGAGGGTGATAGACAGATGTGAAATGCTGGTCTATCTTCATATTTATGCACCAGGCTCGAATCCGATCTCCCATGAACTGTGTGCCATTATCGGACACCAAGATCCTCAGGATTCTGAACCGGCACACTATATTCCTCCACAAAAAGCCCATTACCGCTTCCTCATTAATTTTCGCTAAGGCTTCAGCCTCCACCCACTTGCTGAAATAGTCAATGGCCACGATCAAGAATTTCTTCTAGGGTGGAGCTATGGGGAAAGGTCCCACCAGGTCAATACCCCACTTGGCAAAGGGGCAGGGGGAGCTCATTGTCATAAGCTCTTTTGAGGGTCGGTGCACAAGTGGAGAGTGTTTTTGACACTTATCGAACGTTTTCACAAAGTTCTCTGCATCT
Organism: Phtheirospermum japonicum; assembly: GCA_014905375.1. Taxonomy (NCBI): domain Eukaryota; kingdom Viridiplantae; phylum Streptophyta; class Magnoliopsida; order Lamiales; family Orobanchaceae; genus Phtheirospermum; species Phtheirospermum japonicum. The sequence goes on along the minus strand of BMAC01000601.1, from coordinate 566,477 downwards.
TGTCTGATTCTCGGCCAAAAGTTACCTGCCCACATTATCTTGCTAGATAAGACTCTGGCACCCATATGATTACCACAACATCCCTCATGGACATCTTTGAGCACGTGAACGCCCTCCTTCGCTCTTACACATTTTAGGAGAGGTTTTCCAAACCTGATTCGTAGCTTGCTTACTTCTCTTCTATCCTCTGGTAACTCTCCCTTATCTAAGTACACTTTAAGAGGAGAACGCCAGTCCTCCTCTCCTTCCTTTAATGCGTTAACCTCCTCTTCCCCGTACTCCCTACGGGCCATCAATAAGGTGATCACTCTTTCTTTACAATCCGTTGCTGAGCTGGCTACCTTACCCAGGTAATCAGCTCGGCTGTTTTCTTCTCTAGGAATTTGGTGAACGTCCAAGGCATCCAAGGTATTATCCAGCTCAGGAAATCGATCTAAGTATTTTTGCATTTGACCTTTTCTTCTCTCAAATTCTCCTCTTATCTGCTTACACACGAGCTTTGAATCCACATTTGCACATATTCGTTCTTCTCCCAACTCCTTTGCCATCTGGACTCCTCTCAACAATGCTTCATATTTCTCTTCATTATTAGATAAAGAATAGTTCATTCGTATTGAGTACTCAGTGGTCACTCCTTCCGGGTCTACCAATACTATTCCTGCGCTATACCCCAGGCTTCCAACTGAACCATCTATGTAGATTGTACACTCTTTCTTTTTCTCGGTAAAGCTGGCCATTTCTTGCGTAAAATCAGCTAATGCATGAGCCTTAATTGCCAATCTTCCTTCAAAATGTATGTCGAACTCGCTCAATTTGATTATCCACTTGACTAACCTCCCCGAAACCTCTAGCTTGCTCATTATGGATTTCAGAGGTAAATTAGTGCGAACTATGATCTTGTGGGAGAGGAAGTAAGGTCGGAGTTTCCAGGCAGTTCCAACCAGGGCTACCATGGCCCTTTCCATCCCTATATATCGGAGTTCAGCCTCATGCAAGACCTTGCTCCAATAGTACACTGGTTTCTGTAACTTTTCCTCTTCCCGAAGCAAGATCGTGCTTAAAGCCATTTTCCCCACAGTCATATACAAAATCAACAGCTCTCCCACAATTGTCTTAGTCAGTAAAGACATATCTGCCAAGTGTTCTTTCAGCTTTTGAAATTCTTCCTGATATTCCTTATCCCACTGGAATTGGGCCTTCTTTCGTAATGCTCGGAAGAATGGTAAGATCTTTTCCATCGATCTAGAGACAAATCTGCTCAAAGCAATGATTCGCCCAACCAAACATTGGACTTCCTTGATGTTTTTTGGAGGTGGCATATCCATGATATCTCTGACTTTTTCCGGGTTGGCCTCTATCCCTCTTTCCATAACCATGTACCCTAAAATTTTTCCTTCTTACCCTAAATGAACAACCCTTGGGGTTTAGCCTCATCTTATACTTTCTCAGGATGTCAAAGGTTTCTCTCAGGACATCCACATGTGACGTTTCTTTAATACTCTTAATCAACATGTCGTCTAAGTACACTTCCATGTTTCTCCTGAGCTTGCTTTTAAATATTTTGTCCACTAGCCTTTGATACGTAGCTCCCGCATTTTTGAGGCAAAACGGCATTACCACGTAACAATATGTTCCTTTTGGAATTATAAAGTTAACCCGCTTCCAGTCTTCCTCCACCAACCTGATTTGATGATAGCCCTACGAGGCATCCATCATGCTTAAAAATTGACATCTAAATGTGGAGTCCACCAGCTAGTCTATCCTTGGCAGTGGATAGTGATCCTTCGGGTAGGCACGATTGAGATCTCTAAAGTCAATACACATTCGTAGTCCTCCACTGTCTTTGGTACTAGTACAGCATTGGAGAGCCATTCTGGGAATTGTATCTCCTTAATGTTTTTAGCACGTAATAACTTGTCCACTTCTGCCTCTTTCTTAGAGCCAAAATTTTTCTTTCTCTGTTTTACACGCTTTGTTGTATGGCTTATATAAGACGATGTTCTGCCACTGCTAGGTCAATTCCCACTAAGTCATGGGGAGACCAGGCAAAAATATTTGCACTACTCCTTAAAAGTGCAACCAGTTCTACAAAAACTTCTGGGCCCAAGGTTATCGCTACTCTCAGGACTCAACTGTCATCGCCTGGGACTACCTCCACCAACATCAGGTTTTCATCTTACTGAATTAACTTAGATCTGGGCTCCTCTATTCTTTCTCTTTTGCCTAGACTTTATTTGTCATTGCGTCGAACACTCTCCACATACGTATGGCGCGACACATACTGGTCCCCTCGAACTTCGCCAACCCCATCCTGAGCTGGGAATTTTAATTTCATGTGATAGACTTTCTTAAGGATGGTCGCCCTAACATGGCATTGTACGAAGAAGGTGCGTCCACCACCAAGAATCGTATTGATCTTATTCGCCTGAATGGGTCATCCCCTGGCGTGACCAGGAGATTTATTTCCCCAAGCATCTTCAAAGCTCCTCCTGCATAACCGACCAATGAGGTTGTGACTTCCTCCAGCTCTTCATTCAAATTCAATTTTCGAAAGCAATCGTAGAAAATTATATCTATCGAACTCCCTGCATCAATAAAGATACGCCTCACACTGTAATTAGCAACAGTGCCAGTGATGACCAGGACATCCATATGAGGGGCTAAGATACCATTCTCATCTTTAGATATAAAGCATATATTTGGACTCGGGACAATTTTCCCGACTTCCCGCACTCTGTTGATCAGGTCCTTTGCAGCCCGTACGTAACTATTTTGGGTTCATCGAGAATGCTCATCCCATTCACCCCCAGTGATCATCAGAATTCCCCCTCACGCCTACTGGGATTGGTTCTCTCTCTGAGTGCTTAAACGACCAGTATTTCTCCCTTGCATGGTCTGGTACTGATCCCTTTTAGGGAGGTCAGTTATGAAACTATCCTTTCTTGTTCGTATGAACTCCTTGAGGTGTCCTGCTTGTACCATTCTCTCTATATCGTCTTTTAAGTGTGTGCACTTGTTCGTGTCATGACCATATTCATTGTGATATCGACATAATCGCTCAGATTTTTCCTTCCTTGTCTTTTGGGAGTATGTTCTAGGCCACTTGAGGTTGGGATGTCACTCAATTGCCTGTAGAATTTCTTCTTGAGGTGAAGCCAAGGGTGTATGCCTATCAAATCGAGGACGACCTCCTATCAGATCAGTCCTAGGCTTCTTCATTTGTGCCCTATCTTCTCTATCGGGTCGCTCTCTCTTCTTCTCTCTGTCGTCTTTTATCTTCAAGGATTCTTCCAAGCGGATGTATTTTTCTGCTCTCTCCAAGAGCTCTCCGAACTTTAGTGCCTATTTTACCACCAACGATTGGAAGAACTCCCCCTTCCTGAGCCCTTGGGCGAAGGCATTGACCAAGAGTTCTTTAGAGGCTGAGGGCACTTCTAGTTTGGCATTTGTGATCCTTTTGATATATCCACGCAGGCTTTCGTTCTCCTTTTGATTCAAGCTGAACTGGTGCAGGAATGAAAAACTGAACTCATAAAAGTTTCTTATGGAACGAGGGTAGATGGCTAAACCAGAGATAGGATGACTTCGTAAAGGTCGTAGGGAAAACCCGACACATGACCGCATCGGAAAACTTGTGCAAGGTAGCTGCGATCTCGAATCGGCTCAGGTGATCCCACGGATCCGTTGTCCCATTGTATTTGAATTCCATGGAATGGTAAGAAGTTGGGAGATCGTCCCTCATCACCGCCTCTGTTAACGGAGTGCTCTGCCGTGCCTGGCCTGCGACCGCACCCACCATCTTTCGTTTAACTTCCCTGACATCTTTTTGCTTATTTTGCATTTGCTCGATGAGGTCTGGGCTGGTTTTCCTTGAAGGGTGGTGTCTAAAGTTCAGCAAATTTCTTTTCCAAAGGCATCTCCACCGCTTTCCGATGAGGTCAGATAATTGCTTCAAAAAGGAATCATTCAACGACCCTCCTGCTTGCTGGGATCCTCCCGGAGGGGGTTGCGTTGTGCTCGGCCTAGCTGCTGTCGATGGCCCTGTTGTCTCCGGTATGCCCGTTGGTGTAGCAGAACTTGGTGTTCCACCCATTTCCGCCACCAGTTTTCGCCTGAGTCCGTCTGATGCCATACTTACTTCTTACGTCTTAGCTTTGTTTTTCCACAGACGGCGCCAATTATTTCACTCGGAAAATTTCTTCCTTGAGAGTGTCCTGACCTGCTTCAACCAAAAACACGTTAGAAAGGACCACAAGGGGTTTTCCCGTGGAAACCTCTCCGATGTTTAAGTTAGTTGAGCATTTTTGATCGGAATAAGCAAAATTAAGAGAAGAGTGCTTAAGAATGCCATACCTCTCTCAACCTTGGGGCTGGGATATTTATAGTTTTTGCTCAGTTGGGCCTTTCCGGGATCTAAGAAATAGAAAACCCGCGAATCTCGGGCCGATACACAGGCCGACCTGACCTGGAAGCTTCCTTCTAGAAAATAGATCAACTCTATCGCAAAGCTTTCCCAATTCCTTACCTGACCTCTTGAAACCTTATCCAATGATCCAAATGAGTTCAGGACAGTCATTATCTGGCTTATAGACGCGTTTCGCCTTGCCCCACTTCCTACTAAAGTCACGAGCTCAGCTCGTCCCAACCATATATGTCTAAGGCTACCAAACACCCTATTATCAGATCAGGTCGCACCAGTAAATATTTAACATTATATTATATATACATACTTATGTTATAAATATAATAAACAATATAATTATAATATGTCTACATATATAATATATTTATATATAATAATTATATTATACATATATATTAAATATTATATGTTATATTATATTAAAATTATATATATATATATATGTGTGTGTGTGTGTGTGTGTGTGTGTGTGTGTGTAAATGTATTATATTATTTATTATAACTATAAATATTATACATTGTAATATATTTATACTTATATTTTTTATATATTTATACATACATACATATATATATATATATATATATATAAAATTATATTATGTATATATATTTATATATTAAATAATAATTAATATTTAATAATATATAGATTACTAAATAACAATATATATTAATAAAAAAATATAAAATATAATCAAAAAATTAAATAATAATATATATTATTAAAAAAATCATAAATAATAAATAAAATAAATAAAAATTTTAAATTTTAAATTACAGACAGAGTTATTTCCAATTGTACTACCATTTCACCGAATGGAAGCAAAATCCGACTAGATAACTCTGCAGAACTGTCACCCTCATTTACAAAGTTCCATCTTCCCCTCTGGACGGCATGAATATTTAGGCGGGCCGAGCCCCAGTATAGTATCACTTTCTATCCTAACTCTCGCTTTTCTTTTTTAGTGCTTTGTTTTTGTTTGATTTTTCTGTTATGTGTTATGTACATAGTGTCCGTTTTAACTATTCAACGAACTATTCGCATGATTATTAATATTAGTTCTTTCATTTGTTCGAGGCCGAACAAACCACTAAAGCATGGGGTGTTTTGGAGAGTCAAATATAATGAATGCGTATCGTTTCGGTCAAATATTTCTGTTTGAGTCTTTCTTTGTGATGACGTACGGATCGACCAATTTTTTATGTCAACATATGTTGAAATCATTCCCATGCTTATTTGTGTATGTAATGGCTTGCCTGTCGAAATCATGTATTGCGTAATCTATTATTGGAGTCTTTTAAGCTTGTTTAGTGCAAAATTTTTCAATACCTACTTATATATATAATTATTTAAAATAACACTTAGTCGTTAGCAATTTGGTGAAGCTTTTAAAACTCAATCACCTTGCTTTCAATGTTTGAATAAAACCCCAGTAAGGAGCTTTGTCTGTTTATCAACATTTCATGCTTTGATTCGATGAGTGTTTTGAGAAGTCTCTGAAGTCGCATGTGTATATTTTGTTTTGGAAATGACGATAAGCACATATAAAACCCGATTTTGGCTATATTCAGAAATAAAAACCACTATAAATTCCTAACAAGCCCCTTTGAGCCTTTATTTCGTCTCTTGTTAGCCATGAGCATCATTACAACTCTTTCATTCAAGTTTGTGAGATGAGAGTTTATTTATTATTGATCTATTGAGATTGACGATTGCAGGGTGGAAATTAGTGGAGTTTGTAAAAAAAAAAAGAAAATAAAAAAAAAAGAAGAAGAAAAAGGAGAGTAAATTAAGGGTACTTAAGTTCTTTAAGAGCATCTAGATTTAAGAATAAAGCCTATGTATAAAGTGAAGTATATTCGGGTTTTGGGTAGCCTTAGTTATAAAAGGTTAAAAATAATGGTACGTGGTTATTTTGGGAGGATTGAGGAGAAAAACTATGCTCTATTGCGTTTGTTCGCAAGTTAGCCACACATCTTTATATATGACATACCTTACCAAAGAGCCTACATTACAACCCTAGAAAGTCCTAATCCGATTCTTGATTAAATGTGCACACATATGTGATGTACGAGTCTTTAATTTTCACGAGTAGTTGAATGCATGTTAATCCGAGCGTATACACTTACCTTTTTCAAAAACACAAGCAAGTTAGTGCACCATAATATATTCCCCTTTTGTGAGGATACACTCTTTTGATTTTAAGGTGAAAAGCTAACATGAGCTTAGCTTAAGAGTTTTCAACAAAAGTGTTTATATTTGTAAAACTATATTGTATGCACAACATGACTCATTGATCTAGCTACTTTCATGCTTACGTGGTTTTGATTATTTCATTTGTTGGAGGACGAAAAAACCAATAAAGCATGGGGTGGTTGATTCACACGTTTTTGTCACACTTTTTGTACATATTTTGAGTGTGTTTTAGTTATATTTGTTGTTAATTTTTGTATAAGTTGGATAGATTGAGCATATTTTCGTATTTATGTATCTCTGGCTTATTTTTTCGTATTTTATGTTTATTTCAGGGATTTTGAAGTGTTTTGATCATAAGATGGACGAGTGTGAGCCCGCGAGTGGAGTTTCAAATAAATTGGGCCCCGATTTCACGTATTACCTCTGACACTAGGTACGTTGTCCACACTAGGTTACCAAGTGTCAGAACATCTGGTCGGATTGACCGCATGACCGGTCGAACGAAACCTTCTGGACTCACATCCGGTCAGATAGAGCTAAATCCGACCAGACGACACTAGGTAAGTCGTCCACACTGGGTTACCCAGTGTCAAGCGTTACAAACTCGAAATTTGAAGAATCTTTTGAAACCATTAAACCCAAGAAATAACAGAATAGTAAAATGGGGGATTTGAAGGCTACAAAAGGCCAAGAACTCAGCCACATTCAACCATCCATCCTTAGACGAAGGATCCCTCATCCGGTTCATGATAGACTAGTCAAGAAGACATTCTCTAACCTCTTGTGGTTGACAACCCAGGTGTTTTCTTGAATCGTAGATTCAGTAGTTACCACGACGATCACAGCATCTCGGGAGTCCGTGACAGCTTCCAAGGCACGACTCGTAGACGATAATCCCTCCGAAATAGCTAGAGATAGTTCTTGGAAACATCTTAATTTCGTACTCTCTAAACTCTACTTTAGTTATATGGTTGAATGTTAGAACGCTTTTAGTTTCGATAGTTAATGGTAATTTCAATATTTCTTAATCGTGCGGTTGACGCCCGCATTGGTTAATCTAGTTGGTAATGTTATTTGTTATAATTGCTATTTTTCGAAGTAATTTAGTTAATGATTGCTATGTGTTCGACGAAATGATTTAGTAGCAATTCTTAGTTTAAATCTCGTAGTTAAGTGCTTGCGAGGAGATTGACGACCTCCTAGCAAGAGTAGTTTAATTCACTGCTTAGCTTGATAAACGTAGTTAATTGCTTGCGAAGAGATTGACGCCCTCTAGCAAGATTAGTTCTAATGATGGTTACCTTTCGAATGATAAAACAAATAAACCCCTTTGTCCGTGTGTTTATATTAGTATTTTTCCTTTATTTTCTCATTCTTAAAAACAAACGCTTATATAACTTCCAATTAGCCTTCCTCGAGAGAATCGACTCGAGTTAACTTGCCAGTCTACGGTGACCCTGTTCTCTTGCGGGCGAACTAAAACCTTTCAAATGTAGACGCGCATTTGTTTAACTGGATATTAATCTTGAAAGGAACACAAAAGTTCGGATCACCAAGCTGCCGCAAGAATCAAAAGTGAATTAAGTCGTTCGGAACCAGTAACTCGAGGAAGGTTTGGAAATAAAAGTAGACCAATAGGGACACAATCTTATAAGAAACAAAAACATTTTGAAAGACTTCAACCTCAGTGTTATATAAGAATGTGGAAAAAATCTTAAGATCGAAATTGCCCTTATTGCAATAGAACAGGTCATTCTGAGAATAATTGTTGGTTGAAGCAAGGAAAATGCCTTCGTTGTAGAAGTGACCAGCCTCAAATTATAGGCTGCAAAGCACTGATATGACCTATTTTTACTCCAGCAGCAAGGTCCACCATGAGCAATAGGGGTAAGACTCGTCCTTGTATTTTGAGGGAAAATATTAAAGTGTGCATTGATCTGCTTGAATTGTGCTTGTGCATGATCATAAATTCTATTACATGATTTTATATCAAATGTCTTTATCTCTATCAATTGGTATTGCTTTTTATCGATGATTTGTCACCGGCTAATGAATTTGTTGTGTAACGCCCCGATTTTGATAAAATAAATATATAGTTTGTTTTTAAAAACATAATAAAATAGACTTGGCGTTACGTACTATCTAATTGTAAAATCAAAATAAAATAGAGAATTTATAAAACCTTGAGTTACGCAGCGAAAATAGTAATAAGAATATAATATAATTTTTATTAGTTTTAAATTGACAGTTTAAGGTAGAATCATCTCGGGTTTAAATCGCTTTTCAACGACCCAACTTTAAAATGGTAAAATCAAATATAATATAATATGGAATTTACTATTCAAAAATAATCTAAAAGAAACACACCTCAGAAATCATAACTTATAGGCCCCCTTTTTAAAATGAAACTTTTAGGCCTCATTTCAAAAACAAATAAATAAACCGAAAGAAGGATGTAAATAGAGACATCCAAATTATGAACACATATCATTTAAGAATAAAAGTACGAATATCAACATTTATAAATTTTCGTCCACGCTTTCGCTGCGCTACTTTGATATATAACCTTTTGAAATAAAACGTAGATAATTGATAAATAGAACTATGTATAATTCAAACAAAAATGTCAAACTAGAAGTCAAACCGACATATATTTAAAGCTATTGAAATTCTACTTAGTGAATCATCCACCTCCAACGTCATTCGTTTCTCGGTCTCCTCAACCTGAATTTTTTTAATGTTAGGGTGAGCTTTCAACTAGCTCAGTAGATATACCGACATATCTCACGTAAAATTATACAACTCAGAAATAGCACATTTAACCATATAATTCATATTTTTTAACGTGGAAGACAGTTGACTGCAGCTAAAACACGGCGAGTTTCCCCGATGACCCTTTTCCCCGGTCATAGGTTCTTTAGGCCCCTGGTTCTAATCATTGGATATAACGCGTCGGGATAAACCCGATGACCCTTTTCCCCGGTCACGGGCAACTTTTGCGGTCCACGGCTATATTAAATCATAAACATAGAATTTCATGATATACATTACACATAGATTTGAGCACGTATAATTTAACATAAGACAATTCGGTGGTCCCTACCTCGTAAAAAGTTGTGCAAAAGTCGAGTGAATGCACGTGGTTAAATCCTATGTCCCAATTTGCTCGTCACCTAATTATTTTTAAAAGTATACTTAATTAGTTTATATATATATGTATGTGTGTATATATATATATATATATATATATATATATATATATATATAATTTTGAAATATTAATATATACATATATATTTAAAATACATAATAATATACTAATTAATAATACTGGACTGAGTTGAAGTTTTACAAAAGTTTCTTGGGCTGGATTGAGAGTTTTCAGTCCAATTACTAATAAATTAATGGAAAGCACAAATACTACTATTGTTGAAAATAAACATTACTACTAAAATATTTTATCATTACAAAATAATATACTACCTAAAAACTCATAAATAAAATGCTAACTTTAACTACCACTAGAGGCTAATTAAAATAATATACTATTTTTAATTACTCATAAATAGAATACAAAATTAATGAGAAAAAATAATAAAGACTAATAAAAAATGTAACTTAAAATATCACAAGTAATATCCCCACGATAACCCTTTGATAAATTCTCGACACCTCAAGAAAATATACTAAAACAAGGTTTCCTAGTTAAAAGGACCCCTCATTATAATTTAATATTATAATTTAGTATCTTATTTTAATTGTAACTAAGACATGTAAAACACCTCTTATTTAAAGAAGCGAGAGACAAATTTTCTTTCTTGAGTCTTCAATGTGGGACAAGGAAAAGAATACACACATTTATAACAAAGTAAAGTAAACCAACTTATAAGGTTATCCGATGTGGGATCAAAGTCCTTTTTCTATATCTTTCAACTTCTATTGCTTGTTGACCACATCTTTTATTATATATGTGCATGTAACATACATTTATGCACACACTTGCATGAACATGCATACATATATAAATATTAATGATCTCATTTTGCTACAAAGTGGGGCACTTGTTATTATTATTATGGTTATTATTATCATTACTGATATGACCTGAATGAGAAGATCTGGATTAGGGTAGACATGGTTTATGATCACTAACAAAGTTCCCAGTAGGCTAACCTGTTGTGACCTTATGAAGTCCTGAGCTGACTTTCCTAGAGGAGGTCAGGAAAAATAGATTGGATGAGTTGAAGGAATCACCCTAGCTCAGGATAATCCTGGTCTGACCTAAATTCTTGGATGAGATTAAGGCCAAGAGGCCTAAAGTCAGGAGAAACACCCTGATCTGATCCGAATCCTCAGAGAATGGTTATAGGAGGACAGGCTTATGGGAGATCAGAATTATGGGAGATCGGGCAATCTAATTTCCCAGGAGTGAACATGTGGGCTCCTTTGTCGTGATTATTAGCGTAACGGCCCGAGAATTATGAATTCTATTTCCGGAATCTCAGAAAGGGTGCCCGCCAGAAAAAGTTATAAATATCTCAGCCCTAAGTCTGAGAGAGGTAGGACATTCTGGTGCCTTCTTTTCATTGCTCAATGAAATACATGACACGCTTAACTGACTTAAGCATCGGAGAGGTTTCCGCCGAAAATCCTCTGTGGTCCTTTCTAACCTATTTGTGTGTGCAGGTCAGGTTTATCTCCATGGAAATTGGAGTGTTTGCAAAGGGGAATATTTGGTTCGGGTTTGTCTATTTTCTGGGTGAAACAATTGGCGGTGTCTGTGGGAAATTCTGCTGAGCTAAGATGTGAGTAGAAGGTATGGCATCATATGGGCTTCGACGAAATCTATTAGGGGAAATGGGTGGAACACCATCCTTCTCCACGCCAAGGGACACGCCTGAAACATCAAGGCCATCGGCAATGGCTAGACCAAGCACAGCTCAATCCCCCCAGGGAGAAACACATAATGAAGGATGGATGAACGATTCCCTCTTGAGGCAACTATCATATCTTATCGGAAAGGCGGTGGAGGTGGCCGTGGAGAAGAAGTTTGCTGAACTTTCAACACCACCCCTCAAGGAAGGCCGGCCGCAGAAGATGGAGCCACCGCGTACAACCCGGCGAACAACCGTATCTCCGCCTCAAGTAGATGAAGAAAGATTTTCTGCTTCAGAAAGCGAAACTTCAAGCAAAACTATCCCAGATATCACTGAGCAAATGCAAATCTGCAAAAGGAAGTCAGCAAAGTGAAGCGGAAAATGGCTGGACAAAATTAGGTCAGGCGTGATGGAGCACTCCGTTCACGGAGGAGGTCATGAGGGATGATCTCCCAGCTTCATACCGATCCATGGGCTTTAAATATAATGGAACGACTGATCCATGGGATCACCTGAGCCAATTCGAGATTCCGGCTACTTTGCACAGATTTTCTGACGCAGTCATGTGCTGGATTTTTCCTACGACGTTCAAGAAATAAGCTCAGCTCTGGTTCAGTCAGCTTCCCCATCGTTCCATTAGCAATTTTGACGAGTTCAGCTCTGCGTTCTTACACCAGTTTACCAACTGTAGAAAGTACTAAAAAATGTCATTGGAGTTATTTAGTTTGAAACAGAATGAGAATGAAAGACTAAGAGGGTACAATAAACGTTTTACAGAGGCTAATTTAGAAATCCCGTCGGCTTATGAAGAGATACTGATGAACGCACTGGAGCAAGGGCTCAGGAGAGGCGAGTTCTTTCAGACATTAGTGGTAAAACCAGCCCAGAAATTTGGAGAGCTCCTGGAAAGAGCGGAGAAATTTATCCATTTAGAGGAGTCTTTGAATCTAAAGGATGAAGGGGAGAGAAAGCGGTAGGGACCTGATAAAGAGGAAAGGATGACCACGAAAAAGCCCAAGACAGACTTGGTAGGAGGACGTCCCCGATTTGAACGATACACGCCCCTGGCTTCACCCCAGAGAGAGATTTTGCAGGCAATGGAATGGCATCCTAATCTTTAATGGCCCAGGACTTATTCCCAAAAGCCACAAAAGGAAAATTCCGACCGGTTTTGCCGGTACCATAACGAGTATGGTCATGACACGGACGAGTGCACTCATCTGAAGGATGATATTGAACGGATGGTGCAGGCAGGGCACCTTAAGGAGTTTGTTCGAGCAAAAAGAGAAGGTCCCAGATCTGGCGCGTATAGGACTGATCACACCCAGTCCAGGCAAAAATGAAATAGTACCCAGCAAATGTGCCCAGGGGGAACCAAACTCAAGAAGTGCGCGGTGAGATATTGATGATAACAGGGGGCGAATGGGATGGGCATTCTAGACGGACCCAAAATAGCTGTGTCCAAGATGTAAAAGACTTGGTCAGGAAATCCCGTGAGGTGGGCCAGATAACCCCAAGCCAGAGCATATGTTTCGGATCAGAGGATGAGACTGTCATCTTGGCCCCTTACATGGATGCCCTGGTCATAATAGCCACTATCGCCAATTACAATGTGAGATGAGTATTTGATGATATAGGGACCTCGACTGATATTTTTTTCTATGGTTGTTATCCAAAGTTAAAGCCAGATGTAGAAATGGAAGAGATGACCACTTCGTTGGTAGGGTTTGCAGGAGGAGCTTTGAAGCTGATAGGGGCAGTGATGCTTTTGGTAATGTTGGGAGAAGAACCATTTAGATTAACTAAGACGGTGCGATTCTTGGTCGTGGATACACCATCTTCATATAATTTTATGCTTGGACGACCATCCCTGAGCCATTTCCGGGAAGTGGTCTCGGTATACCATATGAAGTTGAAGTTCCTTGCTCAGGATAGAACAGGTGAGGTTAAGGGTGACCAATATGCGTCCAGAAAAGCGTACGTCGAGTGTATTCGACGTAATGAGGGAGAGAGACAAAATAAAAGAGCCAGAACAGAGAACACGTTGCAAGAGCTGGCCCGGCGGGAGGAGGGCTTGATGATGGTAGGGGTGGTCCCAGGGGATGATAGTAGAGTTGTGAGAGTGGGAACGACCCTGAGCCCAGAAGTTCTGGTAGACCTGGTTCATTTTTTGAGAAACAACGCGGGTGTTTTTGCTTGGTCTCCTCAAGATCTGGTGGGGATGGATCCAGCAGTCGTAGAGCACCGCCTCAATATTAGCCCTGGAGAGAAGCCATTTAAACAAAAGAAGCGAAACTTTGGTCCTGAAAAGGAGGCAATCATCGAGTCTGAAGTTGAAAAATTGATGAAAGCTAAGCACATTCAAGAAATACAATTCCCAGAGTGGCTTTCCAACGCGGTGTTGGTCCCCAAAACTTAGGAGAATTGGCGTATGTGTATAGATTTTTGGGATCTCAAACGTGCCTGCCCTAAGGACCATTACCCATTGCCAAGAATAGACCAAGTGGTTGACTCCACGTCTTGTTCTGATCTGCTAAGCATGATGGACGCCTCGCAAGGGTATCATCAGATCAGGCTAGCTGAGGAGGACTGGAAGCGGGTTAGTTTTATAACCCCAAAGGGGACCTATTGCTATGTGGTCATGCTATTTGGTCTTAAAATTGTAGGCGCCACATATCAACGATTGGTGGATAAGATGTTTAAGGCTCAGATGGGACAAAACATGGAGGTGTATGTTGACGACATGTTAGTCAAGAGTGAGAAGGAAGCCTCGCATGTAGATGACCTAAAGGAAACTTTTGACACCTTGAGAAGATACAGGATGAGGCTCAACCCCAAGAAGTGCATGTTTGAGGTAAGAGCTGGGAAATTCCTGGGGTATATGGTTACAGAAAAGGGAATAGAGGCCAACCCAGAGAAGGTAAGAGCCATTACGGATATGCATCCCTCGAGGAATGTTGAGGAAATGCAGTGCTTGGCAGTCCGAATTAATGCGCTGAGCAGATTTGTCTCATGCTCAGCAGAAAAGAGCCTACCATTCTTTAAGGCCTTGCATAAGAAAGATCAGTTTCAGTGGAGCGAATAGTGTCAGGAGGCATTCCAAATGTTGAAGGAGCACCTGGCCAACATGTCGCTGCTCACTAAACCAGTTCAAGGTGAACCTTTAATCCTCTACTTATCTGTCGGGCAGCAGGCTATGAGCACGGTCTTGCTCATAGAGGAAGGCAAAATGCAAAATCCAGTATATTATTGGAGCAAGGTGCTACATGATGCTGAAATACAATATGTGGAGGTGGAGAGAGCAATGCTGGCCCTGGTCGGGACGTCGCGTAACTTGCTCCCTTATTTTCTTTCACACAGCATAGTAGTCCGGACTAACCTACCCTTGAAAGCCATCATGGATAAGCCGGAGGCCTCAGGACGTCTGGTCAAATGGATAATTGAACTTAGTGAGTTTGATATTACTTTTGAGGCAAGGACAGCCATTAAAGCTCAGGCTGTGGCTGATTTTATGCAGGAGATGACCAGCTCTCCTGAGGATAAGAAGGAATGGACAATTTATACAGATGGCTTGGTAAGAAGCCTAGGTTGTGGAGCAGGCATAGTATTAACCGACCCGACAGGTGTGACCACTGAATACGTAGTACGGATGAACTATCCCCTGTCTAATAATGCGTCAGAGTATGAAGATCTTTTAAGAGGAATTCAGATGGCGAAGGATTTGGGGGCAGAGCAGATATGCGCATGAGTAGATTCGCAGCTCGTATATAGGTAGATAAATAGAGAATTTGAGACAAGAGATGAGCACATGCAAAAATACCTAGCTCAATTTCAGGAGTTAGCTAGTGCCATGAGGACTCTGAACGTCCTCCAAATCCCAAAGAAGAAAATGGGCGAGCAGATTACTTAGTCAAAATAGCCATCTCGGTAGTGGATTGCCAAGAAAGGACGATCACCCTGTTAATGGCATATCAGGAATTTGGGGGAAGAGAAGGTATTCGCGGTGGACAAGGTCATCTCGGTTTTGCTTGATTAAGGGAGAGCAGTTTCGAAGGGGGTTCAGGCAACCCCTATTACAGTGCCTAAGCCCGAGGGAGGGCATCCATGTCCTTAAAGAAATCCATGAAGGATTCTGTGGTAATGACATGGGGGCCAGAGCTTTATCAAGCAAGATCTTAAGGGCAGGCTACTTTTGGCCACAACTAAGGAAGGAGGCAGAGGATTTTGTCCGGGCATGTGATAAGTGTAAGAATAACTCACCTTTAATACACAGGCCTGTGGAGGAGCTCATCACAATGATCTCCCCTTGCCCGTTTGCCAAATGAGGAATAGACTTGGTAGGACCATTCCCCACAGCACCCGCCAAAAAGAAATTTTTGATCGTGGCCATCGACTATTCTAGCAATTGGGTGGTGGCTGAGGCCTCGGCCAAAATTACCGAAGATGCAGTGATGGCTTTTTTGTTGAAAAACATAATGTGTCTATTTGGAATCCCAAGGATTTTGGTCTCGAATAATGGCACTCAGTTCATGGGGACCAGAATCAAATCTTTGTGTGCTCAAGTAAAAGTTGATCAACATTTCACATATGTTTATCATCCGCCAGCCAATGGTCAAGTTGAAGTGACTAACTGCTTTATCGTACAAGAAATCAAAGCGCGCCAGGAGTGATCAAGAGGCAAGTGGGTGGAGGAACTCGGTTCAATCTTGTGGGCATATCGGACTAATACCAAGGAGAGCACATGAGAAATGCCATTCAGCCTGGTGTATGGCATAGATGTTGGGGTCCCTGCGGAGGTCAGTATGGAAACCCATAGAGTTCAGAACTTTAACGAGGAGCAAAATGAGCTATTGATACGAGATGACTGGATTTGGTAGAGGAAAAAAGGGAAAGAGCTGCCGTCAGAATGGAGCACATTAGGGAGCGAGTCAAAGAAGCCTATGATAAATCTATAATCAAAAGACATTTCCAAGTGGGAGATCTGGTTCTTCGCAGATATGAGTAAGGAAAAGCAAAAGGAAAGTGGGGTGCTACCTGGCAAGGGCCTTACAAAGTTAAAAAAATCCTAAAGGGTGGAGCTTACGAGTTGGAACAGCTAGATGGGGTTAAATTACCGCGAGCTTCGAACATATCAAACTTATGGAAATATTATGTATGAAAAACGAGGTCTAATGTTTATAATAGATCTGATTTGCATGTCCTTGCTTTATACAGGTTTTAACACCAGGATTAGCTAAGGACGGATGCTTATAAAATTCATGACCTGATTGTCAGATTAAAATTTAAAAGCCAGGATTGGCTAAGGGCAGATGCCTATAAAATTCCTGACCTGATTGTCAGTTCGAAATTTTAAAAGCCAGGATTGGCTAAGGGCAGATGCCCATAAAATTCCTGACCTAATTGTCAGTTCAAAACTTTAAAATCCATGATTGGCTAAGGGCGGATGCCCATAAAATTCCTGACCTGATTGTCAGTCTGAAATTTTAACGCCAGGATTGGCTAAGGCGGATGCCCATAAAATTCCTGACCTGATTGCCAGTTCGAAATTTTAAAAGCAAGGATTGGCTAAGGGCGGATGCCCATAAAATTCCTGACCTGATTGTCAGTCTGAAATTTTAAAAGCCACGATTGGCTAAGGGCGGATGCCCATAAAACTCCTGACCTGATTGTCAGTCTGAAATTTTAACGCCAGGATTGGCTAAGGGCGGATGCCCATAAAATTGACTTGATTGTCAGTTCGAAATTTGAAATCCAGGATTGGCTAAGGGTGGATGCCCATGAAATTTTTGTCCTGATTGTCAGTTTAAAATTTTAAAGCCAGAACTGCCTAAGGGCGGATACCCTAGAAATTCCTGATTGCCAGAAATGCCAGAATTGACTAAAGGTGAATGTTCATAAATTTCTCGACCTAATTGTCAGAAAGTCAGGATTGGTTAAAGACAGATGTCCCATTTAATCTATCTGCTGGGATAATTCAGATTGATTAAAGAAATATCATGAGTACTCAAACAAAAGTCCTTACCCAGAAAATTCACATTCATCACAAAGATGAATCTGGAATTACATCAAATGAGAAACATGTACGCCTTCTTACAAAATGAAACTTGGCGAGTTTGATTACAAATGCAATAAACTAAGAAGTGAGAAAACTCATGAGAAAACTCAAAACTTCATCCATGGGAGGCAGAATCCCTCCTGTCGGAAGCCAAAATCCGGCGAGCACGCCACAGCTCGTGCTCTGTTTCATGGATGCGCTGGCGATATCTGTCGGCCCGCTCGGAAACAGCATGAACTTCACTGGCGACGATGGTTTGTCGACTTACCTACTCAGTCAGGTCGGCCTTCTCCTCCTACAGTTGATGATTAAGTTGACGGAGCTCGATCCACTCACGTTTGTAGTGGCATTTTTTTTGCCTTTTCCTTTCTAGAAGTTGGCACATTTGGGAAATTTTCTCCTGGAGGGATAACAGTTTATCAGTAAGTTTGAGATTTTTAGCAAACAGAGAAATGTTTTTTCGCCTAACAATATTAATTTTCTCAAGTAACGACGGAGAGGTCATAACAAAAAAGATGAAGAAAAAATGAAAGGAAAAGAGCATGTATATAAAGGGCATAAGCACGTACGTTCCATAACCAGAAAGTACTAGGGTTTCCTTAAAACCAAGAAACCCTAAAAATTATTACAAAACGACAAATATTTTTTGAAACTTGGGAGCATGCAGGAGACAGATCAGCCATACAGGCAAAACAAATAAAGGATCTATCTAGAGTAAGAGATGAATAAAGTTAGACTAGCCTAAATCCCTGCATCTAACTCTTCCGCCAGCTGCTCTACCGCATCTTCCGCTAAGGCTCCAGGAGATGCCCCCCCTGGCAGCTCACCCAGACCGGCGAAGGTTGGGGAGGGAGTAGATGTGGTCAGGGCAAGAGCCAGGACTTGATCTGGCTAAGCCGCCTCTGGAGAAGCTGGTGGAGCAATAAAGGCTGTGACAATGTGCCCACCAAACTCGTGGGTGTCTAACCTATGTAGGCGATCCTTTTCGGGAGAGTAGTAGAAGGATGTGGGCTCAGGTGGCTGCTTTAAGGGCTCCGCTCGGTCAAAGGTAAGTGTAGGGTTATCCTGGGCCCATTTGGCCTGAGCATCCAGGGCAATGTGGTAATACACCTCAGCCTCTAGAGCTAATAAATGATAAAGCTGTTCGGAGCCCAAGAAAGCTCGGGGAGTGGCATCCTGTGTGATTTGAATCAACCTTAACCCTTCTTCGGAGTTAAAGAAATATGTCTTCCATTCTTCGCGTACTTAGGCCACCGTTTTGTCTACAAAGATCCAGGCCTCAGCCATAGCTTCATCTCGCGCCTCGGCCTTAGCCATTTCAAGCATTTTCCACTCTGCCTTCTTCACTTTCTCCAACTCTTGGTCGATCTTCTTCAGTTTGGTTCTTCCCTCCTTGCACAGGTCGCACAACTTTCTCTCTTTCTCGTGCAACTTCTTGTGTTCCTTCGCCAGGTCAGCATTCATCAGGGCCCCCTAGACCTGGCAGCCAAGATGGACCTCTTGGCCGCCGCCTGAAAGGAAAAGGAGACTAAAAAAAAAAAGAGAGAGTGGGTGAAGAGTGATTTACCCTCGCCTCATCCTGGCACAAGGACTCAATGAGGTCAGGGTCGGATAATTTCTCCAGGGTGGTCCTATATCCACTCGGACACTGCCCTTGGATGAACTGAACCGCCAAGGGACCAGGGCAGTTCAAAATGGATTTGCTGAACCAGGTATCATTTGGGGTGGTGATCTTAATCCTAGAGCCTGACGCCCTCCTGTACCAGCGCGCGGCCTCTTCGCTTGCCACTTCGTCTTCTCCCCAGAATCTGAGGGAACAATCACTTCTACCTCTAGCTCAAGAGGGTTCTGGGGATAGCCCGATCCGCTGGCCTCAACTTGGGTAGGCTCAGCCACTAGAGCCTGTTGCTCTGACCCCGCAACTCATCCCCTTTGGCAAGCGGCCACGATCCTTTGCATCATGTTTTCTAAGGAAATAGGGGACAGATGTTAGTTCAAAATTATCACAAAATACAAGCCAAGCAAAACATCAGAAAAATTCAGGACCGTCAAGGTTCTTTACCAATTTCGGGGGTTAAATGGTTGTTCTCCTCCCGATCATTGAAGAAATTTATGGTGGAAGGGACGAGAAGTTGGAAGATGTGAAAGAAGTTTTCATTCAAGGTAGAAATGATCCTCTTAAGTCGAGGAGTCTCTTACCGACCGATGCGGCTGAGCTGGCAATTACTCAATAGATTGGGGAGGAAAGCCCCAATCCTTTGAACTATGCACAAAGAAGAATTTCTTATGCCAGGATTAGTTGGAGGAAAGGAGGCCGGTAAGAAACCGAACATGTGCCCTGGCACATAGGTAAAAATAGCCTGGAGCAGAGCTCTTAACTTGGAAGAGCTGGAAGAAGGTCTGGGCTGTTGGATCCAGGCCAGCATATCGCATGGCAAGATTGTAACGTATAATAATCCTAAAGGAATTGGTAAAAAACTGGTGAACTGGGATTTTGTACAATCGGACTATCTATAATATTAGCGGGTTCATTGGAAGGCGCAGAACCTCCTGAAATTGGTCAACGAAGAAGGTCAAGTGGCCGGCCGGCGCCTGGTACACCATTATGCCGCCACTGGGGTTAACCAATTCAAAATCTTCCGGCACCTTGTATTTATACCTCAGATTCTCCATCGTTCTATCATTACGGATGGAGCAAACATATGGCCGGCCAGGGATATAAGGGGTATACTCGAAAGATGGAGACGATGGAGCTGACGCTGCCAGAGAAGAATGAGTAGAAGAAGAATCGGCAGAAAGAGAATGGACAGAGGGAGAATCGGTAGAGATGATATTGAAGGTCGGAAATATACCTGGCGATGGAGATGATCAGTAAACGATAAGCTTGAAGATGATATTGAATCGTTAAGGAGAAAAGGCAGAGAGCAGGTGCGTCTGTGAAGTTGAGAATATGTAAAGTGAGGAAAAAAGAGAAGATAGCGGGAATAAAAGGAAAACGAGATTTTCAAAAAAATGAAAATTGAGGAAAAAGCAGGATCTCGAGGGGATTCCCGAATTTAATTCCCGTCAGATGAATAATACCCTGGGCGATGAGCTTGAATATCAACCGTTGCTGGGTATGGTAACCGTCGCTGACCTATCAGTAGTGCGGTACTCGAGGAGACGTGTCGATATGGTAACCATTTCTGGATATGGACCGTCACTAATAATGCCAATATTAGACCTGATCAAAAGGCGTATTTTTTGGGATTTTTAAAGATACAGAAATTTGGAAAGATGCGTGAAACCCTAACCACTCTTAAAAGAAACCCTAAGGTTTTACAGATCTACCCCAACCACTTCGGGGGGGATGAGTTGATATGATCTAACTGAGAAGATCTTGATTGGGTTAGACCTGGTTTAGGATCACTAAGAAAGAGCCCACTAGGCTAACCTGCTGTGCCCTTATGAAGTCTTGAGCTAACTTTCCAAGAGAAGGTCAGGAAAAATAGATTGAGATTAGTTGAAGGAATTACCCTAGCTCACGATATTCCTTGTCTAACCTAAATTCTCGGATGAGACTAAGTCTAAGAGGCCTAGAGTCAGGAGAAACACCCTGATCTGATCTGAATCCTCAGAGAAGGGTTATAGGAGGACAGGCTTATGGGAGATCAGGCAATCTGATTTCCAAGGAGGGAACATGTGGGCCCCTTTGTCGTGATTATTAGCGTAACGGCCCGAGAATTGTGGATTCTGTTTTCGAAATCTCGGAAAGGGTCCCCGTCAGAAAAAGCTATAAATATCTCAGCCTCAAGGCTGAGAGAGGTAGAGCATTCTGGTGCCTTCTTTTCATTGCTCACTGAAATACACGACACGCTTAACTGACTTAAGCATTGGAGAGGTTTCCGCCGAAAATCCTCCGGTGGTCCTTTCTAACCTGTTTGTGGGTGCAGGTCAGGTTTATCTCCAGGGAAATCGGAGTGTTTACAAAGGGGAATATATGGTTCGGGTTTGGCTCTTTTCCAGGTGAAACAATTACCATTATAAATATTACACCTTACCCAAACACACGCATATATATATATATATATATATATATATATATATATATATATATATATATATATATATATATATATATATATATTAGTTTAATACCCGTGCATTACACTGGGTTTATAAAAAAATAAATATAATAAAATATTTTTGATACTTACAAAGTTTTATGAAAATAAAAATCTTAAATGATAGTATTCTCAACCCGTGACGTGTACATGTCTAATTTATTTATCAATTATTATAATTATTAAATAATTTATATTTTAAATGTTTAGATTCAATTCGTTAATAGTTTTATTTACATACTTATTAAAATTCAAAAGTAGTCACATTCTAAACCCGTGCCTACTCTCTATTTATTAATTATTATTACGTTATTTTATATTTTAATGTTTAAATTAAATTCGTTAATAATATTAGTTACATACTTTGAAAAATCAAACAGATATAATACTCTCAACCCGTGTCGCATTGTACCATGTCTAATCAATATTAATTAATATATCATCATCATCATCATCATTATTATTATTATTATTTATATACAATTTTATATTTTTATTTTAGATTGAATTCATTACTAATATTTAGTTACATAATTAGATTATTAAAATAAATCTTAATTTACCTATGTAGAATATTAAAATTCAAAAATTAAAATTATATTAACTTTTATTATAAATACTGCTTATTTAACAATTTTCATAATAACATTTTTTTATTTGAAATTATATCTTATGTAATTTATCTTTTAATTAAAATAATTAATTTATATTTTTTACTAATTATATATGGACTTATTTGTATTTTTTTAGGAGAATAAAAGGAAAATATTGAATTAAACAAAATATAATAAAAGAAAAATATTAAGTTAGTCAAAATATAATAAAGGAAAAGATTAAATTAGGCAAGATACAATAAAAGAAAATATTAAATTAGGTAGATATTAGGCTCGGATGACACCTAATCAACCGAAGCACCAGAATTTTTTATTTGCCAAACGAAGCATGCGAAGCAG
>BMAC01000601.1:525759-537753 GCA_014905375.1 Phtheirospermum japonicum | reverse complement strand
TTTTTACAAGGGATTTATGAATTTTTGTAATAAAGGATCACCGTCCTTCAATAAAAAGGAAAAAAGAAAGACCCCATAAAACAGAATTAGAGGGGATCAAAAGAAAAATAAAAGAGAAAAAGAGAAAGAAAACAAGAAGGATGGTGAATTGTGATAGTCATTGCCTACGTGCTTATAAAAGCTTATGTTTTATTATTTTTTTATGAAGCCAAATGTTTAAAAGGCAAAGAGTTGAGTTGTAATAAGTGTTTTTGAGCTTCAAGTTGGTTTTACGGTTTACGAGTTGAGGAATAGCCTATGTTAAAGGCTACGATATGAGTGTTAAGTGAGGTTTTTCTTTTGTACGAGGTGAAGCATCTTGCTTCGTGATTAGATTAGTTGGGGGGTTATTTAGCCACACGACTTATATATTCCATACCCGTCCAAAGAGCCTTACATTATAACCCGCGAAGACCTTTTCCGATTCTTAGTTTTGACAGCACACTTAATTTGCGATTGAAAAGAGATTGATTTTCTGTGCTTATTTTATGTGCTTGTATTTGTATGATTTGAGTGTATACACGTCCCATGAAGAAAATACTTGAGTGCTTTGAGCGAAAACCCCTATATATTACCCTTTTGAGAGGATGCATGATTTTGTTTTTGGAGCGACAATGTAATAAGGGTGAAGTGTTTGACATTGCGTTACTTGTATCTATATTTTCAAAATTATGTATGTAGCATAGCACGACTCATTGCTTGAACTGATTTTCACTCTTGTTATACTTTGAAACTATCGTTTGTTCGAGGACGAACAAACCAATAAAGCGTGGGGTAGTTGATTAGCACGGATTTTTCTTGGTTTTTATTAGTATTTTAGTTTATTTTTCTTATTGTTTTTGGTATAAGTTGGACGATTTAAGCTTAATCTCGTATTTTTGTAATTCCAACTTATTTTACCGCATTTTGATCGTAATTGATGCAAGTAGGTGATATTTCGTTGTTTTTCACCTTACAGCTAAGTAACCGGAAGAGTTTAACGCGTAATAGACGAGGTTCGATGTTCAAAAAGTGAAGAACAAGCTTTCCGGTGAAATGAGTTGCAAAAGATCGAGAATTGGAGACAGACGCGCAGTCGCATCAACTGACGCGACCGTCGATGCACCGTCGACGCGAGCCATGACCTGCGTCATTCGACGAAGCGTCGACGCACTATCGACGCAACTTGCTGAAGCGTCGATGTCGACGCACCCGCCCAGCCGACGCGAACGCCCAGGCAGCAGCGACGCCGAGCACCGACACGCGTCAGTCGACGCACCGTCGACGCACCGTCGACGCGATGGCCCAGTTTCGTGATTTTTAGGGTTTCTTGCGCGCAAAGACTTACAATAACTATATAAACCCTTCATACTTCGGTTTAAACATACAACCACGACCCAAAACACTTACCTAGGGTTGAGAAACCTATTCTCAACACCCTACAACATATTTCAAAGATCTACGTCGAAGATTCAAGATCCGAAGCACCGAGACGAAGACGTTCGTTCAAGCTCCGATTTCATCGACCAAGATCAACCGTTCATAGTCCCTACCTACAACAATCCTTCAGCACTTTTTAGTCAATAATAAGTTTTCTAAACTTTAGTTATTTCTTTTAGATTAATTCTTAGTAAATTTATGTTTTTAAGTATTTATCGCTTTCCGTTTGATAATTAGAATCGTTTGAACCATTGAATCGCTGAAGCTTTGAACCTTAGATTTCGTTTTTAATAATTAATTAGTTGCTGCGTTTTACCTTCGTTCATGCTTGGTGATGAGATTGTTCATGCTTAGTTCATTTATTGCTTATGCTTGGTTAGTTAGTTTATGATATGCAATTGCTTGGGAATTTTAGAATTAATTTTGTTCTTGAGAATTCATAAGCTTGATAGTCGTAATCGTAGTTCAATCCATGCTAGTTAATTATAGTTGGTTAATTAGTTTAATTTAATTAGTTCAAGATAATTAATTAATGCTTTTAAATTTATTAGTAGTTGATAATTTAAAAAAAAAAACAAATTTATACAAGTTCTCGTGTTAAACATTGTGATTAAACAAACATTATAAATTCCGAACGTCAAGCCTTGAGAGACGACTCGAGTTAAGCTTGCCAACCTACACGCGATCCCGTTCTCTTGCGGGCGAGCTATTAAATTTCTGACAAATTATTTATAAAGTAGGCACACCCAAAAGCTCGAATCAAAAACATTAAAACGAAGAAAAATGAGAAAAAGATAAACCTAAAACACGTAAAATCAAACAAAACACAATGCAAAAACACACGAAAATCACATACAAAAATGTACAAATCAACTCCCCCACACTTAGCTTTTTGCTTGTCCTCAAGCAAAATCGAATCTAGTCGTAGACAAGGATAAGCTAACTACCCGATGACCTAATCACTAATGCATTCAAATGATTCAAGAAGTTAATGCATTTCATCGACTGGAAATTCAACTAAAAGGACGACACGATAACGTTGAGATCCATGTACGTCGCCCATCCATGCCTCGGACAAAGTCTAACCCTGTTCAAACTGCCAAGTCGTCATCCTAGTCATCTATACACCTCTTTAACAATACAATCTAAAAAATAAAAACAAAAATAGGAACTTAACTTGTACGAGGATTTCTCTTCTTGTACTTATATGTTTTTTATTCTTTTTCTTTTCTTTTTTTTCTTTTTTTTTATTTTCTTCTTTTTTTTATATTTTTTTATGAGTACCCAAAGAGATGAGGTACTAAACGAGCATAATTTACATCAATCACCAACGAGAGTTCATTAACTCCAATCTTATGTTGCTGAATGCAACTAATGACATTTTTCAACTTCGCACGTGGAGTTTTAACGTCCTCAAAATTAAAAATAAAAGTTACATAAAATCCTATAGAGGGCATCGGAAAATGGGGCTAGCAAAGAGTATTCGACTCTTTAGAACGAAACAAGAATAGAACAGGAGACAAAACACTTCATAGACTATTTACACTTCATTCCCCACAATTACACTATTGTTCGAACGGAAGTCTAAATATCCTAACCAAAGCATCTAAMCACGTCWCTTCGTCAAGGTTCCAGTCAATATCAATACACACGACTCAAATCAACCACAAGCAAGCATATAAAAGTTTAATAACCAAACCAAGGACAAACTCCCCCACACTTAAACCATAAAATGTCCACATTGTATAATACGAAAATTAAGCTAAGTATGGTAAAAGGTAATAGAAAGAGAGAGACGTCCCTGAAATCGCGCTTGTGGTGATGATTTGAGTGTCGAAGAGCGTCCAACAGGTTTTAACATCGAAGGGGACCTGATACAACAAGAAAAAGAAATACACAAAAACAAACATAGTTAGGCTTGGGTTGCCTGCCAAGAATCACCATTTTAATGTCAAAAGATCGATGACATTTGCGTTCGATGTCATCCCGGGTCTACAAATAAATGACGATCATGCCACACCTTGGTATTTTCCAAGAGAAAGAAGTGGTGATGATAATCACCAAGGCGGGCACAAAAGGCATAACTCGAGATACATAACACTCCAACTAGCTTCGGAGGTCGGAACCGCAAGTAATCGATCACCTCAAATATATCAAAGGATAATTGTAGCATGGGGTGATTGGGAACCTTCTCCACTATCTTGTCTACCACCTCAAAATCTAGTTTCAACAAAGCTTCGGGTTGTTCAAAATGTGACTCAATAATCTCACTCTCCTCCAAAATTGGCACAACTTCATCATCAAACCGCACGGAAGCGGTAATGCCTTCCTCCGACTTTTTGTTCTCCCCCTTCAACTCCACCTCCTTGCACACATGTTTCAAAAGATCATCAGAGCTTGAACTGTCCTCAACCAACACTAGTACAGAAACTGCATTCTAGAACAGACAAAAAATTCAATCCAGAAGGGTATTTTTAAAACTGTTCTGGATAGCACTTTTTAGAACGGTATTTTAAAATACCGTTCTTGAATGGGCGTCAATCCAGAAAGTATTAAAATACCGTTCTGAAAAGTGTACTTTTCAAAACAGTATTGTAATTACCGTTCTGAATTGATGAACATTCTAGAACGGTATTAAAATACCGTTCTGGAAAGTATACTTTTCAGAACGGTATTGTAATTACCGTTCTGGATTGACGAATATTCCAGAACGGTATTAAAATACCGTTCTGGAAAGTATACTTTTCAGAACGGTATTGTAATTACCGTTCTGGATTGATGAACATTCCAAAACGGTTTTGCAATAACCGTTCTAGAAAGTCTGTCTAAAAAAACCAAATTACAATCCAGAACGGTTTTTTAATTACCGTTCTGGAATGTTTGTCAATCCAGAACGGTAACTAAAAAACCGTTCTTGAATGTCTTTCTAAAAAAAATTCAGAACGGTATTTTTAATAATACCGATCTGGAAATTATTTACCAATTTGAAATATTTTTACAATTTCGGCGGGTAAATGGAACGGGTAAATGAATTATTTTTTCACACTCTCTCTTTACCAAAACCCGCCTGCTCCTTATTCTCTCTCTCCCCAAATCATCACAAACCCAAAATCAGCCAATTGATTGAGCCATCGTCAAAATCCCCAAATCACACCAACACATCTCTCACTCTCTATGAAATTCCACGCGACACCCGAAAACTCTGCGTCCCACTGCCGCCAATACAGAGACATCATAGCGAGGTGACGGCAGGCTTCCCCTCCCTCTCCACCTGACCTCTTTACCTCCATCTTCGCCACTGTTCTATATTGCATTCATGAGCACATCTCCTCATATACAACGATCCGTGTGTTTTTCATGACAACCAAACCCTAAACATCGCTCAATCGCGCGTGAACAGCAGGTCCCCAAAACTCTAGATCCCAATCGCAATGGAATTAGGGATTCGACTAGGTTTCAGGTGGTGGCTCATTTGCTATTCAGGGTCAGGGGCAGGAAACGAGGGTTCGGGTCACTGATGAGAGGGGCGGCAATGAAGGCTGGGCAGAAGAAGACAAATAATTTTGATGCCTGTTGGGATATGAGCGAGCAGATGCTGAGGCACGTGAACGGCGAGAAGACAGTTCGAAGCTCACAACCTTTGAGAAAGCTCTGAATTCTTTAGAAAAGGTAGGTTTTTATACCAATCTCGCGTGTCCTTGATTTGTTATTCTCATCCTTGAATTCTAAAATTTTTTGTTACCAATTGATTGAAATCGCTTTTTCAGGATTATGTTGTTCGAATTTATTTGTAAATAAAACTATTTTTTTTCCTGTAATTAAAATCTCTTTGTAAGAACGGGAAGGTTGGTCGGGCCAGGTGCGTAATGAACGAAATGGAAAATTTGAACCTTCTAATAGGATCAAGTTACCCGAAAATCTATTTAAGGCTTGTGTATTAGCACTATTAGTGATGATGCTTTTTATTTGAGTTTGCAATACTTTTTTTTTAATTTCCTTTTTCTATAGCACTATGTTTATCTGCTATGACTGTCTAAAAATGATAAACCAAGGAGTGCTCTGTATCTTTTAGCTCATCATGTTTATTCTAAAATTTATCACTTGACCGAATATTATGTATTGTGTTCTCACGGCTAAGCGTTTTTTCTTACTGAAATAGGATGATTCTCTCTGGCGGACAATATCGTTGGCATTTCAAACATTCGGCATAGTATATGGCGACATGGGCACGAGCCCTCTTTACGAATTTTTCGATGTTATTCCAATTTATTTTTCTTCGGCGACTCCTCCGATTCACCTGAGAGGTCCGAGATTTTCCAGGCGACTTGTGTAGTGAAAGTCCTGGAAAAACTCGGGATTCACAGGTATCTTATTTTCAAAAACTGATTCTCAACTTTTAGCCGGTATATATGTGTTATATGAAAATGCCATTTTTTGGTTCTTGATTTTGTTTATTTAATCAGAATCTAAAATTAGAATGCCAAAAGAAATTGGTATATTTTTCTTTTGACTTTTTACAAATAAATAAACATTTCTACAACTTATATACGTACTAAATATTGCCAATTTAAAAAAAATAAAAGAATTGTAACACCTAACTAGAGTTAAAGACGGCCAAATTTCTCGGCAATTCTATTCCGAAATTTTAATCAAAACTATAAAAGTTGGAACTAATCTCTGCCAGGTACTCGGTGGTTGGGACGAGTTATGTGGCTTATCGCATGGTGGCGATGTGGCCGGAGAGGGTGGAGAAAGTGGTGATCGCCAGCTCGGGAGTTAACATGCGGCGAAGTGATAATTTAGAGCTGCTGAAGAGAGAGAAAATGGAGAAGGCCAAAGACTTGATGCTGCCCAGCACCGCCGCCCAACTACGGAGGTTGATGGCTTTGACCGTTTTCTGGTTGCCCTACATGCCTGATTTCTTCCTCAATGATTTCATCAAAGTCCAGAACTTTACACTAATTTTATATTTGCATTAAATGTTGTGTGATTTTTTTTTCTCATATAATTTTATTAATTTCTCAATTTTATATGACTTTGGGGTCCTCAGGCAATTTGCAAATATATAATTAAATCTGAATACTGGGAATAAAAGATTCTAATCAGTAAACATCATTAACAATAACATAAGACTAGTTTGGATACCCGCGCTTACGTGGGCATATCCAGATATGATTCTTAGTGCTGATCAAGCCATAAGACAAAGTTGTGCCTCTTTGCCTCTTAGAGGTTTTTTAGCCTTGCCGTTTCATGTTTATCTGTTTCCAATAACTTACACATCAAGG
Source organism: Phtheirospermum japonicum (assembly GCA_014905375.1). Lineage (NCBI taxonomy): Eukaryota > Viridiplantae > Streptophyta > Magnoliopsida > Lamiales > Orobanchaceae > Phtheirospermum > Phtheirospermum japonicum. The sequence goes on along the minus strand of BMAC01000601.1, from coordinate 531,010 downwards.
AAAGTCGCAGTTTTTTGCTCAATCCTTTTAAAGATTCCATTTTTTCGTTGGTAAAGAGTTCTTTAAACTTTCCTTAGTGTGATTTGAGAAAGTTTCCTTAAATAAAGTTGCCCCTGTGAGATTTATTTATTTATAAAGATAAATACCACAGTGTTATTTATATTTTGAAGAAAATTAATAAAAACTAGCCATTCTTTTTTTTTTTAATTAAAATACTTGAGATTAGCATTGTTGATGGTTGAAAGTATATTCATTGACCTAAATTAAAGAGGGCATATTTTTTTAATTTTTTTTTTCAAGTTATGTTGCTTAGCAGGGTTATTTGTCCTATTGTCTTGCACTTGTTCTTTTCTTAGCAAAAAATGAAGGCTGGCCATGTGTACCTTGATTACTCTGATGAAGACGAAGGAGATGTGTACATTGATGACTATGATATAGTTCAAGAAATTGACCTTAATGAGGAAGATACCTAATATGAGTTCATTTTACGCATGACTTTTGCTTTCGTTGGAACTCTGTTCAATTCTTCTTTTTTTTTCCTTGTGCAGATCTCCTTGAGGCAAACGATGATGATGCCATTGAATCTAGTGATGAAAGTGACCATCAAATAGCTGACGCTAATGATGATTCTGTGCAGAAATTCGTAGGCCATACAAGTGATAACTTTTGTTTTTAACTATTGGTAAAATTTTCATAAATGATTACTTCTTTAAAGTGGAAATCATGTTTCTTGTCTTATATAATAAGAGAATTTGATGTCAAGCTCGGAATTAAAATATTGACATTGAGGATATTAATTAGTTAGTGTTTTGTGCTATTTAAGACACATGACTACACTTGTAGGTTTTTCTGGTTCTATATAGCCTCGAACTTTAAAATTCAATTATTATAAATATATAAAAATCACTGGATAAGTTATAGTTCCCACTTGCAAATCACATATTATTTAGTACCTTTCTTGATTTAGTTTGCAGAAGCCAAGCTTTTGCTTCTGGTTATTATAGAGATGGGCTTTTGGTTGTTGATTGGAGCATTTGATTTTCATTTGATGCATCATTTTCAAAGTTTGAACATGAATTGTTATTAATTTCTTAATAGTGGGTCAAGTGGCATCCTAGAGGGCATCTGGTCTTGGCCGGCTCAGCAGATCACAATGTATATATGTGGAATGCTGACGAAAGCACGCTTCACCAGACATTTTCGCGACATGGAAAATCAGTTACTTGTGGTGATTTTACACCTGATGGTATTTCTTCATGCTCTCTCTCAAGATCTATGAAGCCATTAGGAACTGTATATGTTTAATTTTTTTTACATAGGATTTTTTTTTACAATAGGATTATTTTTATTACAATATATATATTTTTTGAGATTATTTATGTAATTTAAAGAATGCAGATTTTCAGAATCTGGTGGGTAATTTCTGCTCGAACCAAGTCGTGCAGTCTCAGATTACGTCGGCTAATTTAGCTGATTCCCAGAATTCCTCGTTGCAAGAATATGCGGACAACTCGGGTGGGGCCTCTTCCAGAAATGTGGATTTTGAGGAGAATAATGCGATTTTGCAACATGGCTCGTGGTAGCAAGTGACTCCGAGGTTCCGGACTTATACTAAGGTAATGATTTTTACCGAATTTAATTACAAAAATAACCTTGAGTTTAATGTAATTACAATAAAAACAACTAACTTTCAAAATTACAAAAATCTATGGGGTGTGTTTTGTAAGTTTGAAATTATAAAAGATAATTGCTTTTTTTTTTTTGAAATTAAGGTGAAACTTCAAGGGTAATTTTTGTAATTGTACTTTTACATCTACAATATAATTCACTCTTATGTTATAAATCTTGATATTTCTGATCTGATGGAATATTTTTTGACAGATTCAAAAGGCTGGATCGGTCGGCAGGTCGATCGACGTCTCGGGCTTCGGAAATTATGATGAATTACGTTCTGAAATCGAGCGTATGTTTGGCCTCGAGGGCCTTCTCAACGACTTGAGCTCCGGATTGAATCTCGTCTACATGGATTTCGAAACTGATGTTCTTCTTGTTGGGGATGATCCCTGGGAGTAAGTTCTTTAATCAAGTTATTGATGTGTGTATATAATTAAATTAGGTTATATTATATTAGGTTAATTACCAAAATACCCTCTCATATGTGTAGTCTAATAAAAAAAAATATTATCTTTTAATAAACTCGCATAGTCTTTTACCAAAATACCCTCTCATATGTGATCCCTCTAACATTAATGTCGCATAGTCTTTGTTTTTTTCCAGTTTGTTAATAAACTCGTGTTTGGTTTTCTATGAAATTTGAAGCAAATCTTTGTTGATATTTATCTATGGATTTGCTTGATATGTATAATTTCTTTTTCTTTGTGGGTTATGTATAATCTCTTTTTCTTTGCGGGTTTTCGTATAATTGGGAATGAATTATGTTTATTTTTTACATCTTGATCGTCATATGATCGTTTTTACATTATATGACTATATGTAGGAAAATTAAAAGGTTACAAGGTGCTACAATGATATCAACTTTCAAATATTGTTTCAAGGGATTTAAACAAAGTCCTAGGAACTGAAATAACATAGATTGTGTTTTCTTCTTGAATCCTAGAGCATATGAATGAAATCATTAGTTTTTAAGCCCACGATCTTAGAACTGGATTTGTTGAGGTAAATCCTTTTAAATGTAACTACAACATACTGTACCCAAATTAAAGTGCTATTAATTTCAAATATGTCTCATTATTAAATTCAGTTTGATTATATAAATGGGTTATCGATTATAGGGTTCCTAGAAATTCCCTTACAGTTGTTGTTGATAGTCCTCTGTGTTAGATTAAGATCTGGAATATTTGGATTGCTCATTCTTTGGACAGTTAGTTTTAATTTTGATCACTTTTAACTAGTTTTTCTTTTTCATAGACATAATATTATTATTTCTTGGTTATTAATATGGATGTGCTTTTTTCAGCCATTGATCTATGAAATGCAGTGACTCTATCGAAGAAAAAGAAGAAAGGAAGGGCGCATAAAGAAATTGTGGTGAACTCGATACGAGATGCTGTGGAGAAGTACGGTTCGGTCTATGTTTTCACTTTTGAAAACATGAGGAATATCAAGTTCAAGGAGTTCAGAGACCAGCTCAAGTCCTGAAGCAGGTTGGAGATATAATCATACCTTTTGGTTTAGAATTATTGAGCTTGCCGAGTGTTTATTATTTATTTATTTTTAGTGTTAATAACAAGTTTCGTAAACCATGTCTTATAGAGGACCAACAGCTTAAATGATGTAAAATCAGTAATTATTTATTTAATAAATATTATGATTTCAATGAGGATTTGGTGTTTTTAATAGTATTATATTTATTATGTTTTACATTTGATGCAAGCGTATTTTCCAACAATTCAGAACGTTCTAAATGGCAAAATTTTCCAGAATGGATTTTACTGTTCTAGAAAGTACTTTCCAGATCGGTTTTTCAAAAATATGTTCTGGTAAGTTAAACTTTCCAGAACGGTATTTGGAAATACCGTTCTGGTAAGTTATACTTTCCAGAAGGGTACCGTTCTGGTAAGTTATACTTTCCAGAAGGGTATTTTCAAATACCGTTCTGAAAAGTATAACTTACAAGAACGGTATTTCTAAATACCGTTCTGGTAAATCATAATTACCAAAACGGTATTTGCAAATACCGTTCTGGAAGGTATGATTTACCAGAACGGTATTTGAAAATACCGTCCTGGAAGGTATGATTTACCAGAACGGTATTTCCAAATACCGTTCTGCAAAATTTAACTTACCAGAATGATTTCTTGAAATTACCGTTCTGGTAAATTATACTTTCTAGAACATCTGTTTTAAAAACTATTCTGAAAAGTGGCGGATCAACATGGAATGGTACCATTCTAGATCATAATTTTTTTTTCTAGAATGCCTTTTTTTTACCCTTCTAGAAAGTCTACCAATCCAGAAGGGTAAAAAAAGGCGTTCTGGAAAGTACAGACTTTCTATAATTATGTCACTACAAAAGGTACAGAGAGGCGTTCTGGATAGGCAGAATCACCCTTATGGATATGCAGTTTCTGCACTAGTGCAAGATAGAATCTTCCATATTAATGATGGGCATCTCCTCATGACATGGTTGGTCAAGCCTGTACTCCTGTTTGAAGGGTTGCTTGTTTTCATAGTTTTCGTGGTGTTGAAAATATTTCAACGGGTTCATGGCTTGGTATTATCGGAATTCGATTAAATTGTGGGTTTCAATGTGTTTTAAGCTTGGAAAATAAAAGGAAAACGAAAATAAAATAATTAAACTAGCTAAACTAAGCTAGGAATTGAAATTTCAAGTGGGTCGAATGCCTCGCCGTATGCCTCAATATGTAAATGCAAATCAATAATAAAAATAAGCAAGAAAATGCAAAGTTTCACCAAGTACAAGCATGCATGCACAAGGTACAACTATGCATAAAAATTTAAATAATGCAAATTTTCTAAAATTGAAAGCACAACTACAAAGAGCAATGAAAATTAACAAGAAAGTTCAAAACTTTAAAGAAAATAACAAGCAACAAAGAGTAGATCTAAGATTTAACCTAAAACTATGCATGAAAATAAGATTTAAAATAAAGCATGTGAAAAACTCAAAGCCATGATGATCCAGGACCTGATCTACAATCTAGATGTGTCACTCATCTATAATTCATCGCCAAATCATAAGTTTCATCATGAATTCAAGTAGTTAAGACAAAAAGCATGAAATGAAGAAAAATGCATGAAACATATGAAATTACTTGAAATTAAACGAATCAAGGACTTGATCTATGATCTAGATGTGTCACTCAACTAGATTCCATAGTCAATTCACAAGATCAAGCACAAATTCTAATACCTAAGGCAAAAAGCATAAACAAATGAAGAACAAAGCATGAAATTAAAAGAAAGCTTACTAGAATTAAAAAGAGAATCCAAAAGCTTGATTGAAATCGCAAGGAATTAAAAATCCAAGGGAGTACTTGAATCCCTCTTGAACTTACAAACCCAAGGCAAAGCTTGAAATTTAAATCTAGAGAGAGAAATTAAGTTCCAAACCCATGTTTGTGTTGGGAGGAGGTATTTTACAAAATAAAAGAGAGGTTCTATTTAAATAAGTTAATTAGGGGTAAATGGGTCAATTATGCCATATGAGCTTGGATTTCCATATATTGACCAAATCTGACCCAAAATGGTGAAAATAGACCATTTGGGT
>BMAC01000601.1:505820-519675 GCA_014905375.1 Phtheirospermum japonicum | reverse complement strand
TGGTTCTCGGCAGTTGCGGTAGGCATGGGCGGACACTGGGTAACCCAGTGTCATATCACGTACCCAGTGTCAGCCATATTTCTTCAATTCGAGCCCTGATTCCGCTAAAACTCCAATAGTGAGCCCATGCTCGACCATCTCTAGACTAGAATACTTCAAAATACCTAATTTAAATATAAAATTAATTAATTAAGATTAAAATAATCATATTAAGTAGAAAATCAAGAAAAAACACGAAAAACAACAAAATGAGAAAATAAACGAAAAACCTAATAAAAATCGACTCAAAAATTACTAAAATCAACATATAATCCTAATTAAAAACAAAATGAAAATTGCAACAATTACAAGCAAAACATTGCTCTAATTGAATCTCAAAGTGATCCATGCGTTCATCCATCCGTTGATCCCAATCCGAAATCTTGGTTATAAAAGATTCCAATTCCGATAAAAGGGACATGGACAACTCTTGAGAAACTGTGGCGTAAGGATCACCGCTCGAAGTATATGCATCGGAGATGGGTGGATTATAAACATCGTAGCTCGAAGAATAAAAATCTTGATACGGTGGAGCATACGAGTCCACGTTCGGATAAGGCAGGGCAAATTGAGCATAAGAATCGTCATGACCCGGATCATAATACCCACAAGACGGTACGTAAGTATCCATGCTTGGATTACAACAATATGAAGGACATGGGCCGAAATGATCAAAAGGATGGGCCTATTCTCGACCGCTCGAAGCATACGGGTCATAATATGATGGAAGGACTTGACAATCGAAAGTTGGGGCGTAAAAGTCATCATATGGCGAACTAACATGATAATCCACCATCTTCAATCAAAATAATCTCGAGTCTTCAAAAATGTGGCTACAAATCACAACATTCAAAAACCGAGATTAAATGCATCAGAAAGTACAAAAACAAAAATCACAAATGAACACTAACACAAACAAACAAATAAAGAAACTAACAAAGCCACTAAGAGCAAACATCAAAAATCAACGACCTTTAGCCTTCCCCGGCAACGGCGCCAAATTCTGAATCGAACTTTTTACACCTACTTTTTATTTAAAAATAAAAATCTCGTCCGCAAGAGAACGGAGTAGCTGTAGGTGGTAAGTTGGACTCGAGTTGAATCACAAGGAAGACTAATCGGAAGTCATTCTGGTGTTTGATTGTACGAACATAGAAATGAATAGAAAAGACTAAACTAAACACGCGATCAAATATGGTTTGGGGAATTCTAACATCTACGAAAATTATATAAAACCAAAGCTTTGAAACGATTAAGAAAAGCAAGATTCTAGTGTGCTAAAATCATCTCCACGATCACTCGGGAATTTTATCGAGCACCTTACCTACGAGTCAGGGTTGTCAATCCTGACTCATCGATCGAGCATCGAATCATCCTGAGAGATGATTCTAAATGACACTAGGCACAAGAACGATAGGCTTAGCCGAAAAATATCACCATGATCAATAGCATAATTTCAACGCAAGCATGAACATAATCGATATTAAAAACAATAACTAATCTAACGAGAAATAACAACTAAACTACTAAGAAAATAAACATAAATTAAAAACGAGAAGAACAAAGGAATTAAATTAACGAAACCAAATTACAACATCAACGTCCAACGAAACTAAAGCCAAATACACAAAGCAAATAACAGAGTTCAGAGATACTTATGACGTAAAGAAAACATCAGCAATCGAACGAGTCTTCAACAACGAGAAACGACTTGAACGACGAACGGAAGAGAAATGATGAAACGACGAACTATAAAACTTGGATTATGCGTGTGATCAAAAGAGGGCAAGAACCGAGGTAGCTCTGCAATATTCCGAACCTTCCCCCAAGTTCCAGCACACCTTTTCTGAAGAAAAGGACGATTTTATATAGATTTTCTAGAAAATAACCGCTAAAACTGTTGGAGCATCGACCGACGCAGGCAGAGCGACAATCAGTTCTTGCCGAGGCGTGTGCGTCGGCTAGGCATGGCTTTGTCGTCGGTAGGGCGTTGCGTCGGCCGTCGCGTGCATGGATCGACGCGTCTGCAAGTTGCGTCGACCTGGGCGTCGACCGACGCGGGCGTGATCGATGCTACTGCAAGCTTTTCCTCGGCCAGGGCGTCGACATGGCATTGGGTGAAGCAGGGGGCCTAGGCGTCGACACGGCCGATGACTGCGGGCGCCGGCTGCACATGTCATGTCGCTCGTCCCGTCTTCTTCGTCTCAAGCTGAAACACTATAATAAAGCAAAATTAGACTATTACTTATAAAACAAAGTAGAAAAATATTAAACACAATACAAAATGAAAAACATCAAAAGGAAGACAAACAAGAAAAAGATAAACCAAAAATACGTAAAAGCAAATAACACACAATGCAAAAATACACGAAAATCACATACAAAAATGTACAAATCAGTAGACTCAAAAAACAATATTACAATATTAACGTTTAGAAATAATAATGATTTATGAAATGTTTCATTAATTAATTTGGCCAAAACTAGATGATTTTTTTATTATTTCAAATTTAAATATGAATATGCATGTCTTTCAGTTTCTAGTTTAAATATTCTAAAAACTATTTTTATAACCAATTATATTCACCATAGTTTTTTTTCATAAACCAAAAATCCTATTTGCTCAGACATTTTAATAATTAATGACACACATGCATCCACCAATTATAACATCAAACCGAACATTAATGGTTGTACAAAAAATTATATCGTAAATATTATATATTTTCTTATTATAGAATTTTTCCTATTATTATTTATTTACACTGAAAATACCTTAAATAATAACATTTAACATACAAGTCTTAAATTAATTACAATAATCACTTTGAATCAGTGTAAATCTTTAATACCAAAATACAAATTTCCAATATTGATAAGCATGTTTTGAAGGTAAGTTTATGAACTACAATTTATAAAAGCTAAACTTTATATATATATATATATATATATATATATATATATATATATATATATATATATATGCATGAAAGTTTATATTTCTGGGCTTTCACAGTTTTGGTTTGTATATTCATAATGAATCCATGAGCGCCGGGCTCTTTCTTTTACTGCTAACCCCAAGAAGTTTCTTAATGCAGTATAGATAGGAGCATGGAAAGAAGGGAAGGGGGCCACCCTCTTTTCCGCACCAATCCGCGATAGTACTCATCATTTTTGTTTGCACGAGTCTCTAAAGAAGAAAAGCTAGCAGTCTCCGTACGGCCTATGGTGGAGTTAAGGTTCCCCCCGCTTTACTTCCGTTACCGATCTCTTTAACGAGGAGGGGCTTGCGTCTGATTAGCTAGTTGGTGAGGCAATAGCTTACCAAGGCGATGATCAGTAGCTGGTCCCCAGCCCAGGCACAACGACGCAATTATCAGGGGCGCGCTCTACCACTGAGCTAATAGTCCATCGATCAATTCCGATTCTTTCTTTTTCTCTTGATTCTTTTCGATCGAGATGTATAGATCCTGTTCATGGATTAAGCTTTCATGCATATATATATATATATATATATATATATATATGTATGTATGTATGTATGTATGTATGTATGTATGTATGTATGTATGTATGTATGTATGTATAATCAATCTAAAACATATTTACATAAATAATTGAAAATGTTTTATCAACATTAATTTATGAAATATAAAATTGGTACTTTCATGCATATTAAGGAAAATATAATCAAACTGAAAAAGTTTTTAAATATAAATATGTTTAATTCAATGCAATAAAAAGGTTTTTTTTTTCGTACTCAATGGATATAGAATTGATAATGTTTAATATACCTTAATTTTGATGTATAGAATTGGTATTTTCATTCAAATTAAGAAAAATAATATCAACCTAAGAAATATATACATAGAGTTCATTCAATGCACTCAAAAAGAAAATTAGATTTTTTTTCTTCACTCATTGGATATAGAAATCATCATCCTAATCATATCATACTTCAGTCTTGTAAATAAAGTTAACCTAAAACACAATTATATAAATAAATATGATTTACTACATACAGTAAGAAGAATTAGCAGGAAAAATATGAGAAATATATTTAGAAAAGATAGCTTTACATATATATATATATATATATATATATATATAGAGAGAGAGAGAGAGAGAGAGAGGAGTGGGTTCCAATGAGATCCATCCCTTATTTGAGAACCTGTGAACTATTGTTTTTATTATATAATCACAATGCTTATATAATATATTAGTTAAATACACCAGCACATTTTGTATTCTATAATCCTAGTTCTTTTGATCAAATAGGAAAAAAAAATACAAAAGATATATCAATTTATTAGATCTAAAGTCCATAACTGGTTAGACTCACATATAAGGTAGTGGTTTTCATTTGAACACAATTACCCACACACACACACACACACACACACACACACACACACACACACACACACACACACACACACACACACACACACACACACACACACACACACACACATATATATATATATATATATATATATATATATATATATATATATATATATATATATATATATGCACACACACACACATACACAGAAAGGAGGATTTTCTTCGATACATCATACTATTGGAAAAAAAGTTATATAATAGCAAAATTTCAAAAATAAATATTCCTATCACAAATCATGAATCATCCCAATGAAGAAAATAAATCATAATTTAAAGAATTTTTTGAAAAATTATATCTACTAAAATAAAAAATAATTAATATGAAAATAAAAATTATAATTCCAAAATATTAGAAACCACATAGATCCAAATTTTTTGAAAAATGAATTCTCATACCAAGTGCGAGGAACAGAGGCAAAGTAGTATTATAACAGCTAATGCCCTGTAAATATTATTTGAAATCATAAAGGTATCAATAGTAAACCAAATAACAACTATAAGATTTATTCTATACTGCGACCCACACGGAAAATACTTGATAATAATCCTCATGTAAAAATACTTACTTAAATCCCCAAGCATCCCCCAACAGTAAACAGGCTGCCATACTTGATGAAAATAGTAAATACAGGGGAAGTCCAAGTTTATATCTAAAATCAGCAAGGAACTAACAAGAATAATTAATGATAGGACAAAACCTATCAAAATAATCTAAATATTGGAAGTCCTGTAAACAGGCCATTCCTAAGTTGATAGTTCACCTCTTTACTGTCTCTCATGTCTGAACATTAGAAAGTTTATTAAAAATGTGGAGTGAGATAAATGATCGCTGATTCGTACATTTTCATATGTGATTTTCGTGTGTTTTTGCATTGTGTTTGTTTGTTTATACGTGTTTAAGGTTTATCTTTTTCTCGTTTTTCTTCCTTTTGATGTTTTTCATTTCGTATCTTGTTTAATGTTTTTCTACTTTATTTTATAAGTAATAATCTAATTTTGTATTATTTTTGTGTTTCAGCTCAAAGTGAAGAAGAAGGGACGAGCGACGCCTCGAGGCCCTGCAGGCGCCACAATTCAATGCCAGCTTCGACGCCGAGAATGCTTGTATCGATCGACGCAGGGTCGATGCTAACTCTCTGAAGCATCGATCTTTGCTTCGTCGGTCGACGCACAAGTCGACACAACTTGCAGTCGGGTCGATCCGAGCTCGCATCGATCGACGCAATGCCTTGTCGACGTGAGCATCCTTACTCGCATTGACATCAATGCTTTGTCCGCGTCGGTCGATGCTCCGGTGGTTGAGCGGTTATTTTTGGGAAAGCCGTTGGTTTCTTCAAAATTTTATCAGCCAAACTTGAGGGAAGGTTTCAAATAGTTTAGATACCTCAAGTGTTGTTCCATCCTAATTAAATTGAAGATTTTGGTTGATGATCAAGTCATTTCTCTCATTTCTCGTTTATTCGTCATTGAAGATATCATTGCGTTGCTGTAGATCGTTTGTCTACTATTATTATCGTTTGAATTATAAGTTTCCTGCACTTGTTTATTTACTTTTGATCTGGCTTTTAATATTGCACTTTTATTCGACTCGTTATTAGTTTAGTAATTCATGCACGGTTTACTTTTAATTCGCTTGTTCAATTATGTGTTTATTCTCTTGTTTTATAAATCCTAGTCTTTATCGCTTTCAATTAGTTTTAATTTTTGTATGCTTGTTTTCAAATTCGTAATTATAAAAACCAAAACCTCAAAAATGGATCGTGTGTTTAGTTATAGAATTGTTAAACAAACATTTATTGACGCCGATTGCAATTCCTTGTGATTCGACTCGAGTCAAGCTTATCGCCTACAATAGCTCTGTTCTCTTGTGAACGAGCTTTTAACTTTTAAAGCGAAAAAGTTCGATTCAATCGCAATTGGGGTATTAATAGTTCTAAAATTAGGTTTTAAAAAGATAGAAAATTGAGTTCTAATATTTATATAACAAAAGAATGTAAAGTCTTTGTTAAATATAATCGGTGTCAAAAGTGTTTCATGTAAGCCATGAATGTAGATTTAGCAGACGAAGGGATGAACCCCACAATAAAAAACATGCACTTGTGGATTCTAGATTCACATATCAAATGACTGACACCCTGGTACGAGACACTAGAGGTGTCTCTCATGCATAGCACATAGTTCGATTGTGGTTGGATAGCTCCGACACCTAGCACTTAGCTCCCGAACCAGGTTCAACTAACAAGAGATAAACGTAGAGTCAATGTTGATTAGACGCCAAACCCTCTTTACATTTTTCAGCCACCATGAAACATGACACACCAATATAGGTCGAAGCCTCAAGCTACCTTGTGCCTCCCGAATAGCTTGATGTTCCTATTACGAAGGGATGAAACCCAGAGAATTGTCATATTTCAGAATTTACCAAATCTACGACTCATTCCGTCGATGGCTCTAACCCAACTAGGAAATGGGAATAGAATGTGCATAGTGAATAGTAACCATAGGCGACCTGCTCAGTATATTGCCTAACATGTGCAGGGCTCAAATACGCACAGATTCAAGGCAAACTAAGAAATATTTCAAAAAATACGAATAAATGTCAGTTGACAAAATTCTTAACAAATTCAAAGATGTGGAGAATACTTTTACGATAAATAATTGGATTCGTATCTTTCATATAAATAAACTGTGTAATCATCATAATCTTGAAATTTCATATAGTCATAGAAAACAAGATCATGCATGTTGATGTGTATGCAAGGAAAATAATTTTCTTTTGGTATTCTTTCAAAATCCATATTAAATCTATTCACCCACCTTCATTGAATATTCTTTCGAGAATTAGCGCATTACCATTGCAGCTTCATCAGATACTCAATCTATTGTGGGTCATGGCTCGATATTCCCGAATTAATTCCCATGTAGGCTCTTATAATATAACATAAATATACAACATACAAATATAATGTATAATAAAGTGTTATATAAGATTCTATGATGACCGGAAGTGAAAGTAATATTATTTGACGTGTAATAGGATATTAAGGGCATTTAGATCTCGATACTCTATACTGAAGATTTAAGGGTAAAAGTGTAATATCAAATAATTATTGTGCAAGAGAATATTGTAACAAAGCTATGGTTCAAATTTGCACAAGAGAAATCCTTCTTCAATTTTATTTGATGACTGTAGCCACCATTATTTTGGATCAAAATACTATTATTTTGATGATAACTGCTTTAGAAACAAATTTTACCCCAATAAGAGAGAGAGAGGGGCACGATCAGTTAGACACTTTATGAAACTATTATATAAATAAAGTATTAAAAATTCAAAAATATATTAATAAAAATAATAAAATGACTTGAAACAAAAAAATTCTCGATATATTTAAAGACAATATTATTATATAAAATATGTATACACTGGAAAATGGATAAGTACATATTTGAAAATTATCTATTCTTTGATATTGTATATGAAATTTTTAGTAAAAGAAGAAGCCAAACATGAATCCATAATAATTGAACGAAATCTGTGAATCTCGAAAAGCAATAATAAAATCAACAGATAATCCAAACAACTAATCATGCGAGTAACGAAATCAAAAAATAATCCAAACAAAATACTTATTTAACAAATGTAGATGGAATAAATAATTTGAAAAAAACCAAAATTTGATTATGGAATTGAGAACAAAAGATCTAACGCGGATCTACTGGTCCTTCCGAATCGAGAGAAAAAAAGAGAACAAAACGAACATATTCTAAAAAATCGGAGATTAATTTTCTTCAATTTGAAATCAAAAGATGATTCAGACTCGCAATTAAGGGAATCCATTTATTTTCTTTGAATGAAAAATTAAACAATTAATCTGAAATACAAAGAATTCAAAAAATACAAAATGTGCAAATAAATCTAATTGATACCTGGTTTTCTTCGAATAATAAAAGAAAAACATGAAATTCTAAGAAAGAATCCCACGTGCCTAATCGTATAATGGTTTTCAATTTGAAAATCAAAGATACTTTTGGCTCGCATTTGGGATAATTCTTGTCTCCGAAATTATTGATTTGCTTCGAACAAATCAGTGCCCTTGTTAATAAGGAGATGAAAATTGATGATCTAACTAATAGGAAATAATATAAATATTTAGAATAAAATAAACATCTAATTAGAGAACCGAGAAAAAATATATAACACGGATCATCGAAAACAAAGATTAGGCAATATGAAGTATAAATATTTGGATGGAGTTATGGCTCCCGAACAAGTCTAACTTTTTGGTTCGCTCATTCAATGATGCTTGGCCACTGGATATAACTCTGCGCGATCTCATGCTCTTAGATTCTTCAGAGTGGACATGTTAAGGGGATTATATTTATGGATTTGTCTACAATACATTTACCAAATTTTGGGGGTATGGTACCTGTTAAAATAATATTCGTGACCTGTTAAAAATATGGATAACCTGCTATAGCAGGTAAATTATTACACGTTTGCAAAGGAAAACCCAACTTCGTCCAGAATCCAGTTCCAATAACCCGTCCTATAACCCTAACTTCGGCCAAAATCTCAACTCTCCTCCGACGAAGAGGAAAACGAAAGATCTCTCCCCTGCCAGAGTTGCCGGAGCAAAACCCTAGCCACCGTTAGCGATACGGGCAACACGGTCGGCACATTGTGAGGTGTTTAGGAATTCGTCAATTTTCAGGCGCACCACAATTTCCAGTTGCGATTCTGATGTTGCTATTATCATTTATTCCAGTAGCGGAAGGGTGTATGAATATTCCGATTCCGAGTAGAAAGACGGTTCTCTCAAATTCCTTCAAATTATATAATTTTCATCAGCATTTCCATTCATTGATTGTAGAACATTTTATCTCAATTACTTACTACGCTTTTGTATTTGTAGAAATTGATTGGCATAATTACTTTTTTTGTGTGTGTGTGTGATGTACGATTGACTTAATTAGGAGCTATAGCGAAGGATTAGGACTAGATTTTCTAGTAGTCTTCTTAAATAGCTTGAATCAGGTAATAATCGCTTTTTTGGCTCCTTTCTTTTTCTTATTTTTTCCATTATTTCTCTTTTTCTTTCTTTTTTTTTTTTGGGAAAAACTGTTGCAAAATTGTAAGTATTGTCGGAAAAATGAGATGTTCTATCCATAATTCTATATTTGAGAAAATTGTAAGTATTGTGAGAAATGTATATTCATGGTAGGAATTAAAACCAAAGGGTACCTGTAAATCAGAAAATATCGGATGAGTTTCTTTCGCCTCCATTTTCGTCGTCTCCTTCTTCGTCGCTGCCTACGTACCCTTTGAATCATTTTCAGAGCCGGCTGGTGAGTATTCTGCATCCGATGATGGCCCGAAGACCGAGATACCTCTCGCCTAAAATGTCTGACCCTAGTCAAAATTTTCTTCCGCCTCTGTCTCTTAGGAACACAAAGTATGATCATTCCTCACATGACTTGCCGTCTGGGATTAGGGTCGATGTGGAGACACAATTCGCTCAGGGGTGGAGAGTTAAGTAATAATCTGATAAATGCTAGTCAGAAGGTAGTTTTTTAAATTATATTTTGAATACTCTGGGATTTATGTATATATATTTTGATGTTTTTGGCAACTGTCACGAGATGCGAAAGAGGATTCGGGCCGGTTTTTCAGCTTGCTGTCGAGTAGTTCGCCTCGTGTTGTTTTCTCAAGGATCTCAAGCTGATTGTCTTTTCCGGATGATTTTGGTGATTTGGAATTCTCATGTTCGTTTATTGTAGATGACGTGGATCCCGCCTGATAGCCAGACAAGGTAATTTTACTTATCATACTAAACGTATCGATAAAGGCTTGAAATTGGATCCATCCAATATATTTAACACCCAGATGGGTTGGCGTCTTGTTGTGTAGTGCACAACACAGTTTTCTTAGAGGCAGGATGAGATTTTAACACTATTCTTGAAATGGAATATTTTTTCTTGAAATTTGATTTTCTACTACCTATTATATTCATCGTCAAGATTCTCCGGAGCAATATATTATATGTTATGTTTAATTAATTTCATGTTAGAATAGTGACATCACACTGAACTCATTATCTATATGCTAAATATTTATTTTGTATCATCAGAACAAGATATCTCTTTCTTGGATTTCCATATTTTTGTGATCATTACTAAAACTGTCAGTCTGAGGAAAGCCTCTAAAAATTCTTTTCAAATTTTATTTTAGTTATCTCCCATCTTTTCTCTTGATTATCCGTACAATCGAGTTTTCCAGTTCTTGACTAAACCAAAGGTTATATCCAAATTTGGATTTTTAATAATAAAAAAACATGGATATTTATTACCAATGCTCTTATGATTGCTCGGATTTTTGTCTATTGTTAATATTTGATGGTTGGGCTTGATATTTGCCTTATGATTAAAACTAGGTATTTTATTGAGTAAATTTCATTTTATACTGAGTATAATTTCCCAGCATCCGCACTCAGCACTTGTATCGTTTTACAATAATGGTGAGAAGAAGTAAATAGGGAATTAGCATTGTTAGTAATATTGAAATTATTCAATTAGCAAAAATATAACACTTCATTCCATTTTTTAAATATTTTTTTCCGTACAGTCTAAATAATCTTGACGGACGAAATGGTTCAGAAGTTTCATCTCTTCATCAAGATTTCGGTTATTACAACGGCTCTCACTCCTCTAGATGGAAATGGAGGATGAATTTGGTGGGGCCGTTCGGAATTCTTCAAGCCTCGTACAACATTGGATGCCCTCGAAGAACTCAAGGTTTACAGAGTGAAAGGCGTACTGCTTTCCAAGAGCACGACTCGGATGGTCGGAGATGAAAAATCTGGGACCTCACCTAACCATATTGTGTTGTGATGATGTTCTTTAGATCAGTTTTTATTTTTTTTCAATGTTGATAACTTGCCTCTGAAAGATAGAATCAATTTGCAATGATATTAGAATGGCATTAGAAGTTGGGCTTTATTGTTGGTATTTTTTTATTTTTTGTTTTACAAGACATATGGGCTTATGTTTTTTAGAAAGCAGAACTAGTGGGACTTTGCACTTATGATTTAGCAAAAATGGGTTACTTACAGTTTGTGTGAAGAACTTGTATCTAGTGCAGCATGTTCTGGTAAATGGTACCATTTGAGTTACGTGCTCGGTCAAAGATACACATTCTCATTTTGCAAAATTATAAAATAGCCCCACTAACTTAGGGGCAGTGGTAATTTAATACCATAAAGTAGTAATTTAATTCAATTACTACCAGCATTTTACTTTGGGTGATACTACTTTAAATACAGGCGTTTCGGAATGCCAAGGAGAATGGGCACAACCAGCGAGATTCTGAAATTCCCACAAATGTTAGCCAAAATGCACGTTATGGTGCTTTGATTTCCCTTTGTAACAAGATGTGTTACTATGCCTCGTTTTGTGATGAAGGTTATGGCGAACTGTGCAACATAATTACTCAGACGACAAACAAAATGAATGTGATTTATGAGAAATCCGTGACTGGGGGTGGAGATAATAAAGCTTATCAGAACACTGATAAGCATCGTTTTGGTGTGCGTGATCCATTAATATCAAAAACTAAAGGATCGGGTGGTTTGCATAAATACAGACCAAGAATGTGCTCGAAATGCAGGTATTTTGTCCATTCGTTTATATACTTGAAAGCCACTATTAGGTGAAGATAGTATAATTTTTTTCAAATATACTAGTTGTATGTGGCCTTTGGTATATTGTTAACTCTATACTTTCATGATGACTACTTAGGCTACCAGGGCACTATTTTGCATGTAATTGTTGGAGGTTTGGTTTAATTCTTGGGTTTTGATATTTAAAATTCCTAATTTTAAAGGTGGAGAAATTGAGGGCCAAAATACAATCCAAGTAGAAGCCAAGCCATGCCAAGAATTGCCAAAAGTTGTGCCAAAACAAGCTTCAAAAGTGGCAAACATTCTGGAATGCTCGCCAAGTATTGCCAAGGCAAGCCAAAACCCAAGCCAAAGCTCCCAGCAGCATTTGGCGCACGCCAGGAGACGCCAAAACCTAAGCCAGCGCCTCCCAGCAGCATTTGGCGCACGCCAGGAGACGCCAAATTCGGCGCCACACGGTCAAAACCGGGTCAAACTTGGTCAAAATTGGGAATTTTAAGCCTCTAAGGCTATTTTGGCCCATTTAAACCCAATTTAATTAGTATAAATAAACTACAACTCTCATTTTATAGAAAAACCTCTCATTTTCTCCCAACCCAAGCATGGGTTTGGGGATTAAAAATCCTCTCTCTAGTTTTTAAGATCTAATTTCTCTCTCTTAGGTTTTAGATTCAATTTCAAGATTTGATGAATTTCTTTTCTAGATTTAGATTACTTTCMTGCTTGGCCWTGGGTTTGTAAGCCTAAGAAGAATCTAAATACTCCTTTGGATTGTTACTTTTGATGTAATTTAATTCAAGCTTGCTACTCTTTCCTTTAATTCAAGTAAGTTTCATTTCAATTTCATGTTTTATGCTTTATTTCTATGCTTGTTCTTCATTTCCATGCTTTGTTCTTCATTTTATGCTTTTTGCCTTAGCACCTTGAATTCATGATTGATTTGCATCTTTTTGTACATATTTTTGCTACCATTTTTGTTTCACGTTGCGTGTTTTTCGCTTGCTTTTTGTTGCTTTAGGAGTCGAGTTGGCCGTTTTTCGTATTTCTAGGTTTTCTTAGTTTTCATACGTTTTATTATTAATTTTCGTAGTTTTTCACTTTTCCATTTTCTTGGCCGTAGGACGTCCAAGCGATGCCCACTCTCGTTTGGGATCGTTGATACTCGACTCAGGAATGGACGGACAAAGCAAGGAAGCGCAACAAACGAGGTTCGATAAACCGGCGGACGCGAAAAGAACGAAAAATCGAGCCGGGCGCTGGAATCCAGTCGGCCGACTGGATGTTCAGTCGATCGACTGCCTACTTGGTCGATCGACTGAACCCCCAAAATCGACTGGATTCCAGGGACTTTTGGCATTTTGGACAACGCAGTCGATCGACTGCCTACTTGGCCGATCGACTGAGGTCGATCGATTGGAGCCCTCAAGATCGACTGGATTCCAGGGCTTCAGGCCGTTTTGACATCGCAGTCGATCGACTGCCGACATGATCGATCGACTGCCGAGGCTCGTGCGTGTGAGGGGCGTAGTGTGGTCCTTGTGAAATTGTCTCGGGACTTGGAACGGCGGTTGATATGGGAAC
Organism: Phtheirospermum japonicum; assembly: GCA_014905375.1. Lineage (NCBI taxonomy): Eukaryota > Viridiplantae > Streptophyta > Magnoliopsida > Lamiales > Orobanchaceae > Phtheirospermum > Phtheirospermum japonicum. Next base: position 505,966 of record BMAC01000601.1, on the reverse strand, counting down.
GGTGGCCCTTCGATTATCGGGCCTTGGTAGGGCGTCCCGTGAAACTGTGTGTTCGAACTTTGGGGGTCTTGGTTCGTAAAACCATTTCCCCCTTGGTCGAACGTCGTCGCGAAAACTGGATGCGGGTCTTGATGAGTCGCCGCTTG